>CM061920.1:158635630-158789572 GCA_031002005.1 Vandiemenella viatica
CAGGATGGTTCCTTCAGAAGACAGTGGACGAATTCCTTCTCGTTCCTTGTCCTCAGTCCTTTCCAGCCTCTAATGTTTATCGCTGTCGTATTTATTGTTTAGACAACTACACGTTGATTAAGTGAGGTTTCGGCCGACGTAGTGCGGATTCTTAGGAGTAATACTGCTTTCTGTTGGCCAGCGAGGGAGCTTGACGAGACAAGAAAAAATTCTAACATATCGCGCTGACGTTATGGTGTCGTCTTATAACGCTGTCCTTGTGGAAGCTGTTGGTATTCCTTGAACTTTCCTGCGCCTGCATTGCAGTGCATTGTTAGAGGTTTAACATTCTACGCACGCAGTGAATGAAATTTGGAGGATTAATACAAAAGCTAGTGCAGGGCTCTGGGAAAAATAGTCGATTTCTTGGCAAAACAGAGAAAGTGGATTCTGAAAACAAGCAATTAATACCCCAGGTACATAATCGGGACATAAGCGGAAAATTTATTAGGTAATGGCGATTCTTTAGCAGCTGTGTAAAAGGATTCCTCACCATCTGCAATACATACCATCCCCCACTTAGAAAATCACGTACACGTGCAAGTATTTGTAGTAATCTGTCTATAATATAATTTAGTAAGCTCAGTCTGCCGCATTCACGACGATAGGTATTGGCAGAAGTTGATTCTAACGTCACCGAGCATTGACGTCACGTTCTCGTCCATCGTTTGCAAATTAACAGCGGCCAGGGATGTTACAAGAAATCCAGCATGGGTCTTAAACCAATAGGAGGCGTGTGCGGTGTTTACCCGTTACCATTAAAAGTATAACAACGATAAATCTGCTGTATTTTGCCACGCGGCCGATAACGAAAAACTCTGTGGGTACCACACTCGTGTTAGCTGAATATTTAAGGGAATATGGTTTTCTGTTGTGAAACATTAAACTTCTTTCGCAAGCAGCCGAGCTTCTCTAGGCCACACCTTGTATTACTCTGCAGAAGGCCGCAGAATAGTGGGCTAAAGCATAGTTCACGGGGCTGCCCGGACAACGGAGTAAACAATCGAAGGTAGCAGATTGCTATCTGAATCAGTTTGTTGACTGTTCGGTATGCGCACGTGGTTTTGAGAGCTAGGTGATCACCAGTTGTTGCCTGCTGAAGCTTTTAAGAGCGGGCTCCTAAGCGGTGGCCACTCTTTGTCGACTGATTCTGCTCAGTGGAGCGCGTGCGTGCGTTTGCCCTCGTGTGTGAGCACGTCAAGCGCCACTCACGCTCACTGAACTGCTTCACTGGACGCCACACATAATGAACCATGGGAACTGAAGGATACGGCCGACTCGTGCAAAGTCAATTACAAGTGTTTCCAACAAAGAACAAAAAATTATTATTAAATTTCTTCAAAAAAATAAGTTAATCCGTCATAAGTTTGTTACAGATTTTAAATACTACGTGTTGAGGAAACCTTCATAAACAGCATCAACACTAACATTTTTTTTCTTTCAGCAATACGCTATCGGGAAAACAAATACGGCAAAATGAAAATAAGAGGAATCTTACTGCAGAATAACAAGTTAAATTATTAATGGTATATTAGTTTTTGGATAAACAATAAATAATAATTTAAAATCGATCGGCTCTCTTAATGATGTTGCTGCTATAAGTATGCAGTTTCTCAACTTGGCGGATGGTGGCACGGAACAGTTTACTGAAATCCTTATGAAGTCCTTATGAAAGCGTCACAGAACTGATTAGTATACTAGGCTGGGAGTCTCTGGTAGATAGACGACGCACGTTTCGTTTAAACTTATTGGTAAACATGTGTACTCCCACTTTCACTCACAGTGTAGTGAAATACTTCGTCCACCAACCTATTTGAGCCGGAATGACAGGAAAGATAAGATTAGAGAAATATGGTGCTGCAATGATTCTTATATGAATTCTTTTTTCCCTCGTACCACTAGGGATTGGAATGCACAACAAAGAGATTAGCTTTGGTGCTGAGCACCCTTTGCCACCCACAATTTTGTGAATTACAGAGTATATGTGTAGATGTAGAAATCATTTATTGGAAAACTGAAGAATTTGAAATGTAGTGCTATTGAAGGATGCTGAAAACTATGTGGGTAGATGAAGAACGAAATGAACGTATTTTGAAAGTGATGTGTGAGGAAGGTAGTAGAGACAGGTTTGTGGATTGCTTTTTAAGACATGTTTGATTGGTTAATTTAGAGAACATTCAAAGATAAGTACCGTAGAGCAAGGCAAAGATTAGAATATATGAAGCAGATAATTAAGGACGTAGGGTGTAAGGGGTACATTTGGATGAAGAGGTTAGCGCAAGATAAGAAGAGATGGAAGATAGTATGAAACTAGTCTAGATACTGAACACAGAAAAAACAAATTAAACTAAAGATCACTTAAAATGTTTCTCAGAAGTCCCTTATTGAAACAATAGCTCTTTAATGTCTGAAAATATCCAATTACGAGATTATATCTTCAGAGTATCCGTCCATAAAATTCGGAAATTATGTATCTACAGATTTGTTTCTCCTCATCTTGAGAATTCATGCTGCTCATTGGAACCACTGAACATGTGATCTCTAACAATCTGCTGATCATTGTATGATATTATAACTTCCACCGGATGATTACCTGCTGATTTTTATGTTTATCCAGCTAAGAAGTTTCTGGAATAATTATGTTCATCAATGCTAGTATTCGAGAACGGTTGTTAATCTGTAACGTTTTCCAGAACTGGGCAACACAATCCGTTCGTATACAGCTGGTACTCATGAACAAGGTTAAATTATTTACATTACCTTAGTACGGCGTCTAACTCACAGTCGCCCTATTACACATTTTACATCCATTTATGCTTCTGTTAAGTCGAATGGAGGCTTATCTTATTTAATTAATCTTCCATAGTAACCTGATAAGCAACATACTTATTCTTTATGTTTTAACGGAATGTTTATTTCTGCCTCGTATACAAACTACAACTACAACTACACTTATCCTCATAATCATTGTTATTGACAACAAGTAACGGTACACTCAATAATCCATCAAGTCGCGACATTTATTTTACACATTGTTCTCTCTCTCTTTTCGGCAGCTCAACGCCTTCTACAGTCTTTTTTTTTATCTCTCTCTCGTCGCTTCTCTTTATTCTTTGATGACAGGTCGATACTGACCTTCAAAGTTCTCTACAGGTCGGTACATTTCCTTTATCACAAACGTCGACTTACGTTGTCCTTCTCTTGGGTAGCACGTATAAAATTTCTTCTATCCGTCGTGAGACTACCATTACATCAAACAGCTCAGAATGTGCAGAATATAGTTAGTTACAAAGTGTGATATGCGGATAGGGAATAAACTTTACTAGTTAAGCTGGATTGTGTATTTACAATTGTCACATGTAGTAAACATGCTTTAAATAATTGCTCCTATCTGATAACTGTGATCGTGATTAAAAAAATTTAAGGCATTTTATTTTATCATATAATGTAATGTGTGCTTATTAATTGAAATGGCGCTTCTAGTAAGATTCGATGAACTGTACTGTATTTTAGTTAGCAACAGATACGCATTAGTTACTTCTAAAAAAGGAGTAAAAGATATTTACATATAGGCCATTTCATAACAACACGTTACAGATAAAAAAAATCAAAATTGGGATTTTGGGGTCAAGTCCCGGCGAGCCCTTTGTAATTTTGCGGTCTTTGATTCGTATGAGTTCACTACGAAGTTCCGAGGTTAGGCTTCCAGCTTAAACTGAATGTCCAGCCGCAATAGAGGCGGAATACGCGGCAAATGAAAACTCTGTCAGATGGTGGACAACCCCTTCGAGGATATTCCAGCCAGCAATGCCATACGCGATTTATTTATTTACCACTGTAACAGTTTTTTTAATTACTATTCGTAATTGTTTCGTGAACGTAGAGAGTATTCAAGTTATTAAATATTTTATTACACCCTATGTTTAGTAAAACGATGTTGTTGTTAGATATTTTTCCACGGTTGCTTAGTTAAACAATAATTTATCATTTTGTATGGGTCTATCAAAACTTCAAAAACTCTGCTTTGCCTTTTAAAAAAACTTTTATCGCCAGACCATAATGAATTTCCGATTTCTTGTGCAAGTTTATAAGACCAGGACAAATATTTGTCGAAAGCATTAACTATGTTTAACTTGCCTCATTAAGGATCTTACTGTAATCTAAATTTGTTCTCTGGAGACGTCATTAGGAATAATTAATTCCGAGTCGATAATTCGTCAGGCGGAAGACTGTCTCTCCGTTGCTTCGTGTACGAAGCTCTCTGAAGACGGAGTGTATTTCTGGAGACTTGGAGCTTTTTTTTTCTATATTTATGCGTCTTTATGAAACCACTTCCGCTACATTGAGCCCGGTTACCGAGCTGTATGTTTTATGGTCCAGTGCACAGGCAAGACAGGTAGCGTATTACGTAAATATTCCTCTATGTGCCCACGACCCATCCAGAGTCTACAGTAAAGCTATTACGGTTTCTTAGGTTTAATTCGGGTTCTTCATATTTACTTGTTTTCGTAATGCTATTGCTAGTAGAAAAGCACAGAGCATATGCATTCTCGGTTGAGAGAATTGGAAAGGCATTTGATGTTATGTTTACTGAATATAAGTGGGGTTCATGAATAAATTTGAATGAAAACTTATTTTTGAGCAAGGCAACTGCGATGAACAGTCTGTTTAATGCTATAAGATATAGCGGATTATTTAAACTTATTGCCTTCATCATTATTATAAAGAAGTAGCTATTACCCGTGACTTCACATGCGTGAACTAAGGATTTTATTACTAGAACAGGGTACAGAAAGCTGTAAGTGACGTAAAAGAGGGATCCTAATAGCTTTAGCTGCTCGTGTTCTCATATAGCTACTCCCTGGCTGATTTACGCCTACGAGGTTTATAAAAAAAGAAGACGAGATATATAGATGCGAAAAACTTTTTGGTAAACACAAAATGATAGTCTGACGCAGCGCAGATCCACATCTATACTGTATAATAAGTTGTGTCTGTACATGAAATTTGTGCACAGATCATTCAAAAGTGAGTGCGAGAGAAACAAAGCCTGAACTACCGATATAACATTACGGAGACTTACACCGCTATCCGTCTGTATGCCACTGTTCGGTTAGTTTAAAAAATTTCATGTCGTAATATGTTATTTATTGCGAAAAAGTATACTATGTTCTTCCTAACGATACTTAGTATTTCCTTGTCAAATTCCATCAAGATGGGTTTCGCCGTTTAGTCGTGAAAATGTAACAACATAGTTATTTTCGTATTTATAATATTAGTGTAGATTGTGAAAATGTTATTATTCTCTCTGTATTCCATGGAACGTCCCATTAGTCAGTGGTCTTTTCAGGAAAACGGAGCGTTCAAATGCTGGGAAGAACGCAAATAATATTGAAAATCGTTCTAAGTCACAACATGATGGAACGAAACTTCATTTTGTTTAATTTTTTGAAGGCGGTGTGATCTTAAATGGAGAATAAAGAAAGTCATGCTGTGATTAAATATTTGTTAGAGAAGAAAATGTTATCAAAAGAGATTCATGAGGATACGGTGGCAGCATTATTGGTCGAGACCCTACCCACAGCAAAGTAAAAAATCTGGAAAGGGGAAGAATCAGCACTGAAAAAGATCGAGTGTACGGAGATAATCAACAAGAAAAATGCGGACAGCGTACACCAGTTGGTGAAGAGAGGCAGGAGATTAACAGAGAAAATATTAGGCATTAGAAGAACGGCAGTAAATTGTATTCTGACAGAGAAATTTGGCATGAGACATATTTCCTTCCATTGGATGCTGGAACTTCTGACAGCAGATTAAAAGACTTCTGCATCTGAAGAAACTGCAGCCCTCTTTGAAGCCAAACCAGTAGGTTTTGTTGAACGATTACCCGAGAATCAAAGCAACAACATTGAAGCGGATAGCTCCCCCTGGATAGAAACCCCGCCCCAGGGAATGTATTGTTGTCTATTGCTATGACTTTCATGTACCGCAAATAGATTTCCTGAAAAAGTGTGAAAACTCAACAGCGTTAGCTGTGAGCAGCTAATAAGGAGAGGATAGTTCTTAAAAACTTCGTGTTTTGTCTGGACAGTGAAATTCATAGTGTGAGCTGTTGTAAGCTCAATTTTTCACACACTTGAGAAATCCATGTGTATAAATGGCTATCAAGTAATGGGACGTCGTTGGAGGAAGTTGGTGGAACCCATCGAGAGCAAGTGCATCAATGTCATGCCAATCACTTATGGGAAAACCCTCATTGAAACATTGTTTCTAGAATATTTTTTAACATTATATT
Organism: Vandiemenella viatica; assembly: GCA_031002005.1. Lineage (NCBI taxonomy): Eukaryota > Metazoa > Arthropoda > Insecta > Orthoptera > Morabidae > Vandiemenella > Vandiemenella viatica. The sequence goes on from CM061920.1 coordinate 158,641,965, forward strand.
AGTTATGAATAAATGGTGTGTAAAATTTGCAGATGGCGAAGTGGATACAGCAGATCCTAATCTGAGAGAGCCCAGTGGTGTTTTACTTGCAGGAGAGCATCTAAACGGCTCCACATGCTCGTTTAGATTAATATCGAGTGAAGGAGTGATAATGGTTTCTCCTCTGGCGGCTGTGCTGTAATGCACGAAAATCTCAGGAGTGGAATGAAAAGAATCGACCTTCTCCGTTGTTGACAATCCGAACGAACCGATCGCACTAACATTCAAGACACATCATGTATCACGAATGGAAACTCAAGAAGTTCTTGTTTAGTAATTAATATACATCGACATCAACAGAACATCAGCTGATAACCCATAATCGAGCGTTAGCGTTGTGCTGGCATACCACATAGAATCCATATCATTGACTAGAAGATTCTGATACCTAATAGGCACCAATCTTTATGTTGGACACATGTAGTGAAGGTATTAAGAACTATATTTTAATTTACATCACAATTACAAAACGAGAGCTACAGAGTGGATAGCGAGAAGTCAGTTTTCTGGAAATTAAAATTTATCCTTTCTGATAGTTTTTCGCAATGAAATGACTTAGATTTCATGATAACACTCCAAGCCGTGAATGTATCGACACGTTGTTAGTAAATTCCAAGTAAATTGTTGAATTAAAGCTAAGCATTTAAAAGCAGGCTCAAAAACGGTAATGCCAGAATTTTTCATAACCGTAACTTCAGTAACACGGTTAATGTTCGTACAACCCTTCCAATAGAATTCAGGTCTCCAAGAATGAAAGAATTAAATATTTCGAAAATCTAAGTTGTATTTTTTTTTTTTGCAGTAAATTTAATTATGAAGAAACACACCTAAAGCTGTTTGTAAGACCCTTCTCATTTTTCGTGGTATGGTCTTGAATATGGAAGTCAGGGAAAAATACAGTTTGTATTATTTGCAGACAGAAACGTGAACAGCATTGGTGCATAATTCTGTGTGACGTGTGGAATAAAAGATTATTTGCTCCGCACCAACGACTTCTAAATTGGCTTTTGTTCTGCGGCTCTGACATGTTGTTTGCCGTATGATTTAGAAGCGGTCGGTGCGCATTTCTGGCAGCTAAGAGAGTGTGTTTTTTTAATAGCCGATGTGGGTCGTGTGCGTGCAGATGAGCTCCGATAAAGCGTACAGACAGGACTGCGGCCATTGATTGCAGCTGGGACTACATTGCAGCGCGCATGTCGAACACTCGCCATGAATAATTACTGGGCCACGTCAACCGCCGGTTATACCAGCTTTGTGTCAAACATTTATCGCCGGCCGCAAGACGAAAACCGTAGGCATCAATGAAGAGCGTGAAATCCGGCGTGGTTTTAAAAAAATTCTCCTAACAGTATACTGTACGTTCAGGAACCATAACATAGAACCGAGTCCGGTGGGTGGATTTTGGAGGACGTGGGTTAAATCCGCTTCCGGCCATCGAGAGTCTACTTCGGTGTGACTGTCCGAAATCATTGCAGACGAATGCCTGCATAGATGTTCCAAAATGTCTTGGCCGAATACCATCTGGTTTCTAAGGTCCGAAGAAAAAAAGCAACATAGATCACGTATTTAAATGTATGTGAGGTCAAATTTCCAGCTAAGCTGAAAATTTACACATTAACTGTGAATGAGCGTGTTGAGTGAGTGGAAAGCTCTCGATTTTTTATCCGGAGGACGCGGGTTCGAGTCTCCGTCCGGCCATCTAGATTTTGGTTTTCCATGGTTCCACCAGATCATTCCAGACAAATGCTGCGATGGTTCCTTCAAAAGGCCATGGACAAATTCCTTCCCATTCCTTGCCCTGGTCCTTTCCCATCTTTAATGACCTCGACGTCGACGAGGCGTAAAGCCTAAGCAAAAAAATTGCATTAACTTTGACAATCTACTTACACAAAGTATCTAAATTCTATGATGGCGTACGCCGTTGGTTTCAATTGGATGGGTCACAGTTATTTTTCTGGAAATCATATCATAAGCTTAAAAAAAAAGCTAAACATGTTAGATTTGGTATGAAATGCACCGAAAGACACGGCTATGCTATTTTAGGTAGTTGGTGTTGACCGTAACTACCAGTCTGTCGATCCTAACAGTTTTGCTCGTCACTGTGAACCTACATCTATCGGTATCATTATATTTGTTTTATACTCGTATATCATCTAGACCAGCCTTGAACATTTTTGCGGCCCACGAGATTCATCACACTTTTACAAAATATATTTATTTTATAATGGCCAAAGTAGTGAGAAACAATGTAAAAAAAAATACATTATTTGTGAGTCCATATATTAAAAAATTAACATTCGAAATTATGAGAAAAAATTAACTTTGAATTTAAAATAATTATCTTGCGAATATATGATTGATATTGCCTGTTTTATTTCTGAGTTAACAGTTATGAGTTCGCAGAGTAATTAAATTATATTCACTCCAAAATAATGTCTATAGTGGGTCTAAATCTAATATGGGGATATATAATTTTATATGCGGTCCGCGGAGTTATGATGCATTTCCAATGTGGCCCGCAGGATCATTTGGGTTGGCCACCCCTGATCTAGACCTTTAATACCGTACATTACATTTTATAGACGCAGCCTTTTCTGTATATAAAACGTTTATATACTGCTAGGTGTACTCTACGTGATCAATATCCGGAACAGTTAATAAGGTAGATGTTTGTTAATCTGGACTGTAATGGGTGTTTAGATAAAAAGATGTTGGACATCTATATAGACACGAAGACCAAGACGGGAAGAATTTTTGGCTTTAACCATATGGATCTTTGAGAGACTAGTGACTCAGAAATTGTGTCGGCTGTGTGGGATCCTTTCCTTCATAAAGAAGTTGAGTGAAAACGGGATGCTGCAAACCAATACTTAGGCCTGGTAAACCACAAGTATCGCTTTATTGCTTCTACTGTTACAATCTTAACACCGTAACCAACATCTGTAATAGAATCACATATCTACTTAAATATTCATTTTTCTTTGTGTAATTGTTAGTGTTTTCTATTACTAAATGTAACAATGTGTGGTGTAGAGGCTCAAGTAATAACTTTCATTTCTCTTACATATTATACGCTAAATTCAAAAGAGACTACGTCAAGCAGTAAATAGCACCGATTACTATTAAAGTTCACCTAATAAATTATTAAATACTTAAAAAATATTTCGTAGCTGAAAGATGGTCAAGAGTAAGTTTACATCAAGACTTCTAAGACGGTCAATATTACTCTGGAACCTCATACATTTGTGGCCAACTTCTTTCAGAGTTTATGATCTTTTAGTTAGTGTCATACAATTTATTTCAGTTATTTTTTCATTCCAACTGAACCCTACTTCATTAAATTTAAATGCGATGGAGTCCTTGCTCCGGTGGAAATTTCCCTGCACCGAAACTTTTTCCATTTCCACCTACTTTTTCCCTCTACTAATTTCAACTTTAAATTCTTTTAGCGTTTCGGGTAAATTATTAATAATTTCTCTTTGTAATTTATTCCAATCCCTGACCCCCCGTATATACAAAAGAAAGTCTTCACACACCCTGTGCCTGTTTGTGGTTATGGTCATCTTTCACCTGAAAATACTGAGACAAAATCATTAGATGTAAGTTAATACTGTGTAGAACAAGATTTTGAATGTTGTGCACTACAGTTAGAATTAGAAAACAATTATCTTATAGTGCTGACAGTTTATAGGTCTCCCACGGAGACTTCAGTAAATTTTGTAATAAACTTGAAGCGGTTCTAATACGTTTATCACGAACTAAAAGGGAAATTATTCTCTGTGGAGACTTCAACATAAATTTTGCTGTAGAATGTAACCAGACAGATTATCTTCTAGGAATGCTTAGATCATTCAATCTCTATCAAACTGTAAATTTCCCAACTGGAATACAAAAAGATAGTAGTACCATTATTGATAACATTTTTTTAGAGCACAATATATTAGAAATACATGGAACAGTTCCAATGGAAAATGTTTTGTCGGACCATAATGCTCAAATAATTACTTTGGATGTTGTGGGAAATGAAAATAACAAAAAGAAAGGATTTTTCAAAGTTAGGCTATTAAAGAACAATTCAATAAAAACATTAAATGATGAACTTCTCAATGAGGACTAAAAGGGGCAAACAATAAATTCAATTACTTTCACCAAAGGTTTTTGGAAATTTACGAACGGTGTCTCCCTACAAAACTAGCTCCAATTGGTCAAAAACGAGTAAACAAAAATTGGGTTACAATTGGTATTAAATCATCCTGCAGACATAAAAGGGAATTGTATGTAAAAGTTAGGAATACTGATAATATGCTTCTCAGACAACATTACAAAACTTACTGTAAAATTTTAGCCAAAGTAATAAAAGAAGCTAAACGTTTGGCCATAAAAGATGAGATTAGTAGTTCAGATAATAAGATAAAAAGTGTTTGGAACATTATTAAAAGAGAAACAACTGTATCATCCCTTGAACATAAACCTGTATATATAAGCATTATTGATAAACGTGTAAATGACCCCTCTTATGTAGGAAGTGCTTTCAATAACTACTTCTTAACAGTTGCTGAAAAAGTAAAGGGAAAATATATTGGGAATATGGATGCTATAGCAATACTTAAATCCTTGTCACCAAAAAAAGGCACCTTTGTCTCTATTTCCCACCAGTCAAAATGAAATTAAAAAATTATTAAATCCCTCAAAAATAAAAAGTCATTTGGTTATGATGAGGTTTCAACCCATGTAGTGAAACAATGTAACACCAGCATTAGTAGAGTTATTAGTCATATTTGCAACAGTTCTTTCGAAGAAGGTATCTTCCCTGACTCACTCAAGAAGTCAATAATCAAACCGCTTTATAAAAAGGGTGACACCTCAAAGATTGAGAATTACAGATCAATATCACTTCTACCAGCATTTTCAACAATCTTTGAAAAAGCAATGTACAGAATGGTGTATGCACATCTACAAAAGAATGACCTACTCAGTAAAGTACAGTTTGGTTTTAGACAAGGCGTTTCAACAGATTCAGCAATTTTTGCTTTTGTAAACAACATACTGGAATCAATGCATAAAAAATTAAATTCCCTAGGTATATTCTGTGATCTTGCTAAGGCTTTTGACTGTGTTGATCATGAGATTCTATTAGGTAAATTAGACCACTATGGAGTTAGTGGTAAGCAAGGACTTTGGTTTAAATCATACCTGGAAAATAGAAAGCAATGTGTATCACTGAAAGATGCTAATACAGGAAATGTTATAAACTCAGAATGGGGTATAGTTAAATGTGATGTGCCTCAGGGTTCAATTCTTGGCCCTCTGCTGTTCTTAATCTATATAAATGATCTCCCACATATACTAGGTGATAATGAACAAGTGGTGCTCTTTTCAGATGATACTAGCATATCGTTGAAAGACCCATCAGCACCAAACCTCGAAAACACAGCAAATGATGTTATAAAGAAAATTAACAGGTGGTTTAATGCCAACAAACTAATACTTGATGTAGAAAAGACACAGTTACTTCAGTTTGTTACAAAAAAATAAAACAAAGGATAGCTATAATGTGATATCAGAAGGAAAAGCAATCAGTGAAAGCAGTTTCACAAAATTCCTGGGTGTATATATAGATAACAAAGTGAACTGGAAACAACATATTCAACAACTTCTTAAAAAACTGAATTCTGCAACATTTTCACTGAGGGTAATATCTAGAATAGCTAATATAGAAACCAGAAAGTTAGTATATTTTGCATATTTTCATTCCTTGCTCACGTATGGCATCTCATTCTGGGGCAACTCGCCACAAGCACAGAGGGTATTTAAAATGCAAAAGCGTGCTATAAGAACTATTTGTGGAGCAAGCCCACAGACGTCGTGCAGAAATCTATTTAAAAACCTGGGTGTACTAACAATGCCAGCACAGTATCTATACTCCGTACTATCATCTGTAGTGGAAAATCCTGAACACTTCAATCTTAATGCTGACATACATAGCCATAACACTAGGAATAAATATAATATTCACAAGGATTACAAATCACTGTCAATTGTACAGAAAGGGTTAACATTTACTGGAGCTTCCTTATTCAATGTCTTACCAACAGAAATTAAATGTTATCTACATAAACCCAACTACTTTAAGTCCAAACTGAAAGAGTTTCTGCTTCAGAACCCATGTTACTCTGTGAAAGAATTTTCTTCTTGGAATTTGGTAACTAAGAATGACTGATAAAATAGTATATATGGTGTATGGAAGGGGAAGGTGACAAAGTCCACAATTACTAAAATGATATATGTTCTTTTTTCTTTCTGTTGAAACTTTTGACAAATGAAGAAATTACACTCTTTACAAAATTTCACTCATATATAGTAACTAACATGGGATAGCATACACTCAAAAACTGCTGTAAAAATTATCATACTAACAGGTTTTTAAGTAATTGTCAGCTTATGAGTTGTTGGCAATATAATTGATATTGTTAATAGGTGTGTGTACTGTTTCACATAAATAGCAACTAACATGATATAATATGTAGTAGCAAATTACAGTGAAACTTATCATGGCAACTGGTTGGTAAGAAAATAACTGGTTATTAGATGCTGGTAACAAGTGTATACACTGTTTCACATAATAAGTATTAATTAACTCGGGATTGTATGTGTAGATTACAGGAGATATTGGTTATACTAATGGGTTGTAGCTAACTTGTCAATATATAATAATATTATCAATTATATAGTAATATTGACATTAAAAATAAGTGTATGTACTGTTACACATCCCCGAGATTATTCTCACATGGGATCAAAGTGAACATATCTATCTATCTATCTATGATTACTCCTTCAGTTACTTACATCCCACAAGGTTATCATCGGGCTTCAATAAAAAGATATCCAGCATGTTTCGTCCCCTAGTAAGTGTTCTACCACTTGTGTAAACCCTCCTTCCCTTACTAAAGTATTTGAAAATTACTGTTCCTTTGTGTTATGAATCTTATATCCTACCCAGTCTACAGTTGGAAAATTTAAATCCCCTCCAGTAATGACTATTCTACTCTTTCTTCTGAACACTGAGCATGAATTTTGTTTCTACCCAAGATCCTCTTATCATAAAAATAAAAATAAGATAAAATTTGTAGAGGGCAAATGTAGGTGGGTGCAGGATAGGGGGAAGATGGGTGTGTAGGGAAATTGCCACCGGAGCCTGTGCTCCATTGCAATTAAATTAAATTAAATTAAATTTATTCCTCCACTTCGGTAAGCAGCCAACAGTTGTTGTAGTGAATTTTTGTGTTTGGATTCTACAGTTTTGTTGTTCTTGGGCCGCTTGCTTATGGAGTCCATTTAAGGGAGCAAATGTGATTTTGGTATATGCTTCTGTATCGCCTAAATTATGAAGTGGATGGTAGTCAGTTTGAGTAACGTGTGATTTTTGATGTTCCTACTAGTATTCTCCTGATTTGGAGCGTCCATATACTACGTAGCTCCATTTAAGCCTCATTTGAAGCCTTCCTTATCCCACATAACCTGACGTGGCTTTTTGCCTTGATACCAGCTTCGACCCCTTCCTTCCTACCCCACACTGCACCATGTGGCACGCCGCTTTTTGCCTACTAATTATAGATGACATTTTTTTCTGTTTTCTCTAAGCAGACTATAGTTAAAACTATTGCGAATATAATGAATAAGACCGATATTTGATTCATTTACTGTTATATAATTATAAATATTCTGAATGAAATGACGACACGTCGCTTCTGCAAATAATCAGTTATTGGGAGAACGTCTTTCACAGGTACAGTCAGGGGTCATTTTATTCTTTAGGTGTTAATAATATCAATCATTCTCCTATTTTCATTCATCATGGTGTATTAGCCTAATTGATAAAGTAGAATAAACTATATCTGCTACGTGGAAAAGAATTAGGAAGGACTACTTTTTTTTTGCTGCAACTCTGTCACCTATCTTTTTAAATTACTGGGAAATGTTTCTTTGCCCTGCCGCTTGCATATTGAAAAATTGCTGGGAAAGAATTTTCGATTAGCCTCGTAAAGATTACTATGCAGCGCCATCCCTCACCGCACTTCAGAGAGAATTATAACTATAGATGTACTGTAATTCACTTGACAAAAAATTAGAATTGTTGGGTCAACGAGCGGTGTTGTTACATGCGGACGATCCAAATCAAAATAGGTTTTTTTTTTTTTTAAACATCGAAACAATAGTAACTGGCGTGGAAAATCCAGTGTGACATGTGTAATGGAATTTGAGACTAGACGCCACGTGCCTAGTGTTTTTCGGTGTGTAATGCGCCGTCGCGTGTCGGCTGGTTCAAATGCTCCTGCCGCGTGCCACGCCAACACTATGAATTCAAGTCACATACATGCGCGGCACTGTCAGTATATAGCATATCTAAAATAATGAGGTAATTAAATGAAGGCAAAAAATATGCACATGCTGTTGTGCATTCTGTACCCTATTTTCACTGTGACAAATAAAATGAATAAAAAACTACATAGCTTGGATCGGACCCTCTTCCCCGCCGTAGACCAGTGTAGCTTTCTATCCAATTTCTCCCCTCCCCTTTCCTTTGACCAAGCCGCGTAGTTTATGGATGCTCCTATTATAGAAATACGCCTAGGGCCAATTTAGTTCCCATCTCCATGTAGACGCTCTAGTCGCTGTGGTAACGAGAGAACCTTGCCGTCTACGGTTACCAACTCCAGAAATTTACGCACTTACATCGATAATAATAGCTTTAATGAACGTACGCAAAATATCTTCAGTAGGCCCTCCAACATTTAATGGCGCAAACTCAGGGGCCGTTATTATTTTCATTAGGTGGTGATTACCGTTTATGGACATCTAAGTAAGGACAAACCCTTCCGTTGCTACCGCTCCACTGAGGAATTTACGGATCATTAGGTCATTAGAGCAGGTAGACAATTGGCAACAAGGAATGGGAAGGAATACAGTCATAGCATTTTGGAGAAACCACCCTGGTATTCGCGTCAAGTAATTTCAGGGAACCATGGAAAACAGAAATCAACATGACCGTGCCAACGATATGCCAGCGTTCTCTCTAACGGTAAGCGTTGATTAGACACCAAGCAGAATCGGCACGGACCAGAATGATTCAGAGTAATGATAATGATGATGGTGCTCCCCATACCCAGTGACCCAGCCGTCATTATCACCATGGGAATGACTGAGGAAATTCAACCGGGGTAGTTTCCCTTTGCCTTCCATAGTGGTAGGAGCGTAAGTAAGTGTTAGTGTTGTCTAAATGACTGTAGTATGTTTTTTAGCTTGTGGTTTGCTTTGTGAATGAATAAAATATGGAGTAAGGGAGAGGGGAGACCTCGTTCTCATTCAGGCTAATCTTCCTGAATACCAAAAGCGTTCCACAGGCTCAACATTTCTATTCGACTGGCAAATCACCATCAACAGTGCGGTATGACTTCACTCCATACGCACTGTGGAGAGGTTTGGGATTTAACTCAGGAATCTGTTGCACTATTATGGTATAGATGGCATTGTTAATAAATGACTTTGCTCTTACGTTATGAGTAGAAAACAGAAAAAGTCACTAGAACATTTTAAGGCTGTAATGTGTGGTCCACAGTTTTCTGAGTGGGAATTTATGAGATGTGGAGTACCTCAGGGTTCTATATTGGGGTCCCTAGTGTTTTGAATATATATATATATATATATATATATATATATATATATGATCTACCATGTGTTGCATCTAGAAACTCAAAATTTGCCCAATTTGCAAATGACACGAAGACAGGAATTAAACATATTCCATATTTATCTATAGAATATATTTCAAATTATGTCTTTGACCTTATTAATAAATGGTTTAATGCTAATGGCTTGTCTTTAAATTTTGACAAAACTTTGTATATGCTATTCAGTACATCATACAGATTAACACCAGACATTATGTCTATAAAATCTGCAGTCCAGTGTATACAGGAGGTAGAGGGTGTGAAATTTGTAGGTTTGCATATTGATCATAATTTAAATTGGAAGGTACATGTTTCTGACTGAAGCGATTGGGTACAGCCACTTTTGCAATTCCTACAATTTCAGCTATAAGTATGAGGCAGCTAGTTTATTTTGATTATTTTCACTCCTTATTGTCATATGGAATAATATTCTAGGGCAATTCTTCTTATGGAGACAAAGCGTTCAGAGCCCAAAAGCTAGTAGTAAGAATTAAGTGTGGGAATAGCAGAAGAACTTCGTGTAGACAGCTGTTCAAGAAGTTAGGGATTTTAACGTTGGTGTCTGATAATATAAACAACTTAATGGCTTTGTAGTCACAAATTATACTCTGTTTGAAACAAATAGTAGAATACACGATTATGGAGGTAGAAATGAAAATGATCATCTTAAGGATAACAAGTCGTTGGTTCAAAAACAGGTACTATATTCAGGGATACATATCTTCAATAAGCTCTCAACACGTCTTAAAAGTCTAGCAGTTGATAAGATCAAATTAAGGAAAAAAATAAAAGAATTTTTAATCGACAACTCCTTTTACTCTGTTGAAGAATTTATTTCTGAGGTGTCTACAAAATAATTGTCAGTAGATTGTGTAAATGTAGTTGACGTAATTAATGTGACCTATCACAGCATTGTGACTGTACATCTTCTGGTGTTAGTATTATTTGTAACAGACAACTTTCCACATCCCACAGAGCCAGTCTTCTATACTGGGATGTATGGAAAATGAATGTACTGTATTGTATATCAATTGTGGGCCACCACCTCTGTACTCTGCCGGACAAGTCCCGATGGTGAAAATATCTTCCTCACTCGAACCACCTAACCTGTGTCTAATGCCAAAGACCATAGCTTTCTGATAGGATTCTATGAAAAAAACTCCCATCTTACAGTTTTTTTTTGGATAAATCCCACTCCTTTTACGCGATATGTGGTAAATTTTTAGTGACGATACATAACTGCAGAGAAATGTAACGTAGAACATCAATCACGGTATTTAAAAATCGTTAAGTAGCCTTGATTCCTTTTCGAGCGAGATATTTCCTCTGAATGACCATATTACGTCAAACTTTCTACCAGTGTCTTAGGTTCCTTACCGAAAATTGCCAGCAAGGATCGTTACAAGGTGCAGTTCTGTTTCTCAACGATAGATTGCACTGTCTATTATGTGGATTGGAAAAATGTTGAGAAATACAATGTGCTGATGACTAATTTATTTAAAATAATGCGACCTCTCGTAGTTAGCCGATGGCAAAGCCATCCATTCCAAGTACTGGCAACTTCTGAAACCCCAAATTAAACAGTTCTGGAAAAATAGCTTTTAGGTAACGATTCTTTTACCTTGTGTTTAATTTTATCTAGATTATCCTTCAGCCATTTTATATTGTTCTAAATATAATTTTATAACTTTCCCGACCTCCTTACTTATAAATTCTGAAGCGACATTAGACAATCTGCTACTATAACTTTTCTTCGGCGATTGTCCTGCCCAAGAGGAAATACAGAACTAAGTATCACTTGGAAACACTGATTACGCAAGTTAAACGCCTGTAAATTTGATTTAGTTTTCAGTTTTACAATGATGTATATAACAAAGCTGTAAAATATCAGCAGAAATCAATAAAAATCAGAAGAATTAATGCATTTACACAAAAATGTTGTTTTGCTACCACGTACCAACATGCTACGTATAAAATTTTCCGTAAGCAGTCATGGCTGGTAAATGTTTCTGTCGTAAGCTAACAACGGCGAATGATTTTTCTTTGTGTCCGCCTTTGTAAAAAGCAGTTATTCGTTTTTCCTCCATGTACGTGTTCAGCCAACCTGAATTCAAAGACAACTAAGTAATTATCGTCTTGAATTACAAAAATAGTAAAAAGTTCCTGGCTGAATATCACCAAAACTACTTTTAACAGATATGAAATGCATAAATAAACGGATCCAGGATAATGCATGGAAAGAAAATCTTCTAATACCAGTAGTGACATAGCACCCCCCAAAACATATTGTTCTACTCCCGCTAGTAGACCACTTGGCGGCTGCATGTTCAAAGAGGCACATAAATGTGGTAACTAATTAAATTATTAATAGTTGACCTATTTCGAAATGAGCTATTGGGTGCTGAGGATACTATTCCTTTCGAATGAAACAGCTTGTTCATCCAGCTAAACGTAAGTGTTAACATGTGTACATAGTATACAACTCACAACTCCCACCCCTCCCTTAATATATATGATTCCCGGCGTCTACAGGTTAATTAACTCCTGCCGAATGAGAGAGCCAACTTGATGTGCGATCACTGATACTTATGAAGTGGGAGTGGTGGGGGAGAGATATTTGAAGATGAAAAGAGGACAGGAGTTTTGGAGGAGCGGAGATACAAGATCACAGAACGTAAATAAAACATACTCGCTGGAGATGACAACTGTCTGCTGATAAGGAATGTCGGCACCTGTTGAAGACAGCAGAGCACAACACTGAAACGTCGGTTTATATATAAGCGTTCCTACCGTCTCCGTGGTTGGTGAGCGGCGATGCTGTGGCCACCTGTTTGGGGGCACGCAAGTTCGGATTCCCGTCTGGTCGCCCAGATTGCGGTTTCCATGGCTTTCTTAAATCAGTTAGGGCGAATGCCTTGAAAAGACCAAATTGTAACGCTAAGGAAACAGGAGAAACCCTTCATCTCTTTTGCGTTTACCACCCTGTCAGCATATTACGTGATTTCTTTTTGGATGTGGTAGTTCTGTTAGAAGCCTCTTTGTCACGGCGTTTCTAATTATGTTTTGTACTTACGACATGATCATTAGTTTCACTGTTTGTTAATATTTTTGTAAACATGTTTAGTTTTTATGGTTGAAATAGTGTCATTCCAGTATTCGTCACCTACGTAATCAGGGTAAAGATAAAAGAGAGTAGCAGGTAAGTGTGAGACAAGCTTTGAAGTTACTCCGACTGATTCCCAGAGTCCAGGATGATGGCGCTGGAAGTCTCACAGCAAATCAGCTAGTTTATTGAAACTAGTCTTTAACGGAGGTCATTTTTGCCGATGCGGAGGTTCAGTGCTTGACAACTTCCAATGCGGATGTTTTGCGGAAGCGTAGGTGGAAAAATAAATTTATAATTATTTATTAAAATTTTATTCAAATTAACTTAAAATCAAAATAAATATATTTTTATCACAAATTCTACATTATACGTAAGCATAGTCTATTTCTATGTAACACTTTCATATCGATTTATTTTTTTGCCTCATCTTTCAACAACAGAAAACCTTTGATGATTTCAAACGTGAATTAAATTATTTACGTACTACACATACATCAACAAAACAATCTTTGTCTTATGAACTTTGCGGAGTTCGCAGCTCGTCTAATTCGAGCGACAAACACAAGGTCGCGCCAACCGCACATTTCCGTGCCCGCCACCCAACTTTCAACCACTCTAGCGTATCGTTCACAGTACATTTTGTAGGACCTACGATGGTCCAATCATGGACTCTTGCTGGGCCGTGAAAGTGGTTGCAGGACTACATGTAGGACGCGTTGGCTGTTACTGGGCTCCCAGACAACCAACACGGGTCCCTGCCTTCGAACATGCTGTGACGTTAGATTGTGATTGGAGGAAACATCCTACAAGTGTGTGATAAGGACACTGGTGTGCGGCGAGAAAGTAACGAGTTTAAAGGACTGCTTGGAATATCTTGTTGGACCCCTCGTGGTAGCGTTAATGAGTGAGTGTATTCTACACGGAGGTCCTACTAGCTGGACCACGAATCAGCCGCTTTACTTTACATGCATGTTCATCTGTCACTTAGGTAACAACACGGTTCAGTTCATTGTTACTTTTATTGTAGGATCGTAAGAAAAAACAACCACATTGTTGCTAGGTAACTGACGATGAACTGAATCTCGTATAAAGAGAAAACGGTAAGATTTATGTATATTGCAATTTAAACATAACCTCCGTTATACATCCGCATTAAAAGTGGCGGATGCGGAGGTAGGATTCCAGGAGGATTTTCAGCCCTTGTGGATGCGGAGCTCTGTTACATCCCTAATTGAAACCAGTAGGTAAGAACAAATATTTCTAACTTCACGGTTAGTGAAATAATCCAATTATACTTCCTGATTTGATTAGAACTGATCAAGATACTTTTTTTTTTTTTTTTTTTTACTTAATGCTTTACGCCTCGTCGACGGCTAATGTCTTTAGAGGCGGGATGGGACTGGGGACAAGGAACGGGAGCGAATTCGGCCATGGCCTTTTTGAAGGAAGCATCCCAACATTCGCCTGGAGTGATTTGGGGAAACCATGGAAAACCCAAATCTGGATGCTCGGAAGGAGATTCGAACCCGCGAAGAACGTTAACCGTTCACCCACCATGCTTGGCAAGATACTTAATACGAGTACAAATTTGTTATCGTCCAACATAATAGTCTTAAAATGTATGGTACCTAGTATCACTTAAGAAGCTGCGAAGATATGAGAGTTTACCAAATTAGAAATTAAAGATAAAACGTCGAGAAAAGTTGTATTACTTGCCAACCTGTTGCCATGTCCGTCGTCAGTGTTGCATGGCAGGCTGTCAGCGGATTTGAGCCGCTGCGCTGCTATCAGTCGCCGGTATGATGTTTGTAATCCCGCGATCGGCCGCCCCGTAGCAGCACGTTAACTGTTTCAACAAGCCGCCCGTATCGGCCGGCCTCTCCCCGGAGGCCCATTACCAGCTGTAAAAACAAGTACCCACCACCAAAGGTTACCCGGTCAATGTTTCCCCAACACGAGCTGACGTCGACCCCACAAATCACGTAATCTCATCCGGCGTTGTCACCAGACGTGTACATCAGCGGTTTTGCATACTGCCTCATCAGTTTATCACGCATATTTCATTTTAATACGGTCTTCGTTGGTTAGCTGTGCTGGAAAGGTTGGTTATTAGACTGATTAATGGTAGGGACTGCTACAAGCGATCTTCCGTTTTTTGGGTAGTACATTTTTGGAGCCTGCTTTGAATCTACACATAATATATTCGTATTTACTGTTTCGAGTCAGTACTTAGTCCGAGTACGTTAAGGCACTACCATAACAGACTTGAGGATTGACCGCAGAGTGGCCAAATCCCGTCGGCCCCTTTGACTGGTGAACTTGATCATCTGTTCTTGAGGTTTTTTTTTTGTTGTTGTTGTAAATACCGAAGAAAAATCTGGAATTTGGAAGTACAAACAGTTCCTATTCAACATTTTGGTTTTGATAGTATAGGAACAGCCTTCTCTTGCCCCCCCCCCCTTCTCAGTTGGCTCTTGGTTGCGGTACCGTGATGGTGCCCGGCGCTGACACGGGGTTTGATTTTCATCCTGATGGCGGAAGAAATTGTTATAATTCCGACTTGGCCGGAAGGTGCACAATTCATAACCACCAGATTGCGCACCAAGGTCCTGGGTGAAAACCCAAGCCTCTACGCTAGGCGTATGGAGTGAGCGCATAGAACACTGTTGATTGTGGTCCGTTGGATGGGGACGTTAAACTTCGCGCATCCCAAGCTGTCTTTCGTAAGAGTAGGCCTCAATCAGCTGGCACCGGGTTTCAACCTGTCCCTTCTTTCATCTCTCATCCACAAAACAAATAACACTCTGCACTGAACACGCTCACTGTTATAGCCATTCACACTTATAACAACACCGACGAACACTTTCACTGGGGAAGGGAAACCATCGCTTTCCATCTCCCAGAGGTATCCACGGTGTGGTAAACATCCCCCATGGTAACTTTCCACGCCTGGACTCGTCGTTCATAAAAGAAATACAGGAACGGTTGTCGTGGAACTCCACGTTTAGCTCCATAAGGGCTGCACTAGAATGCGCGTACTTTACATTGCGACATTTTTTCTATTGTAGCCTGGGTGGTACTGTAACCGTTAGCTTACATCCTCCATCATGCGACTATCGTTAATGAAGGACCATATGCCCGAATATTTCAATTTGTACAACTCTGTCCCTGTTCCGACGCCGCACAGTGGTCCGGAATTGGAATATAGTGGACATTCGAATTAAAAAAAATTGCTTTAGATAGCTTTTGCTATGCTGATCAAATATTGTTATGTTCAATTTTTGATAGAAATGAGTGCTTCACACTTAAAATAAAAAAAATTAATGGGTGGAAATCTATTTTTTTTTTTCACGGCCCTATATCAAAGTGTCAAAGTCAAACCTTATGCAATCATAAGTACCTATCCTACTTAATATTACAACATAAAAATTTCTTATGTATCCTTGCCGCTTTTACAACAGGGTGTGAGTGAATTTCGGCGATAAAATATAACGAACATTCGAACTAAAGTCATAATATCGATCCAAACAAATTACTTTAGGTAATATTTGTTGTGCTGATCAAAAATTGTTATGTTTAATTTTTGAAAAAAAATGAGTCCTTCATACTTAAAATAAAAAATGTACACAGACGGAAAAAAAAATCCCAACACCAAGAAAGACTTGTGTTAGATAAACGAAATTTGGTAGGCGTGTTTATACATCTGAAAGATGACATCGATTCAAATTTCGCGCTTCGCGCATAAGTGTGGCGCTAGTAGCGCTACTCAGAGCTTGCAAATCAGGTTTGCTTTAAATACGCGCTGTAAAGTTTGTGAACGTTATTTACCGCTGAGATTTGACATAGTGAGTTGATGTTAGCCAAGAATGCCTTTAAGAAGACGAAGAAGCCATTATCAACAGCTCACCGAGTTTGAACGAGGTCGTGTAATAGGGCTACGAGAAGGTGGATTTTCTTTTCGCGATATTGCAGAAAGACTTGGCCGGAATGTATCCACTGTGCATGATTGTTGGGTGCAGTGGTCAAGGGATGGTACTGCCTCAAGAAGACCGGGTTCCGGGAGGCCACGTGGCACTACTGAGAGGGAAGACCGCCGTATTCGGCGTACAGCTGTGGCGCATCGTACTGCGTCTGCGGCAGAAATTCGAGCTGCAGTTGGTACCACAGTGACACAACGAACTGTTAGAAATCGGTTACTTCAAGGACAGCTCCGAGCCAGGCGCCCTGTAGCGTGCATTCCACTGACTACAAGCCATCGCCGTTTGCGACTCCAGTGGTGTCAAACCAGAGCTCATTGGAGGACGGAGTGGAGATCTGTTGTGTTTTCTGATGAAAGCAGGTTCTGCCTTGGTGCCAGTGATGGCCGAGTGTTGGTCAGAAGGAGGCCAGGGGAACGCCTGCAACCAAACTGTCTGCGGCCTAGACACACTGGACCTACACCTGGAGTCATGGTCTGGGGAGCAATTTCCTATGACAGCAGGAGCACTCTTGTGGTTATACCAAACACACTGACTGCAAATTTGTACGTCAGTCTGGTAATTCAACCTGTAGTGCTGCCATTCATGAACAGCATTCAAGGGGGAGTTTTTCAACAGGATAACGCTCGCCCTCATACCGCTGTTGTCTCGCAACGTGCTCTACAGAGTGTCGACATGTTACCTTGGCCTGCGAGATCACCAGATCTGTCTCCAATTGAACACGTATGGGATATCATTGGACGACAACTCCAGCATCATCCACAGCCAGCACTGACCGTCCCAGTATTGACAGCACAAGTACAACAAGCATGGAACTCCATACCACAAAGTGACATTCGAAACCTGTATGACACAATGCATTCACGTTTGCAGGCTTGCATTCAAAATTCTGGAGGTTACACCGGCTATTAATTTAACAGTATTTCACATTTGAAATGCATTTTCTTGAGCTTAAATTAACCTGTGATCTTGAAAATTTAATCAATTAAACATGTTAACTTGACAAATGCATTGTCCAAATTTCATTACTCTACAATAATTTTTTCTTGGTGTTGGGATTTTTTTTTCCGTCTGTGTATGTGTGGAAATCTGTTTTATTTTTTTTTAACGGCCCTATATCAAAGTGTCAAAGTCAAACCTTATGCAATCATAAGTACCTATCCTACTTTATATTACAACATAAAAATTTCTTATTTATCCTTGCCGCTTTTACAACAGGGTGCGAGTGAATTTCGGCGATAAAATATAACGAATATTCGAACTAAAGTCATAATATCGATCCAAAAAAAAATTAATAATAATGCTTTAGGTAGCATTTGCTGTGCTGATCAAAAATTGTTATGTTTAATTTTTGATAAAAATGAGTCCTTCATACTTAAAATAAAAAAATCTATGTGTGGAAATCTGTTTTATTTTTTTTAACGGCCCTATATCAAAGTGTCAAAGTCAAACCTTATGGAATCATAAGTACCTATCCTACTTTATATTACAACATAAAAATTTCTTGGATATCCTTGCCGCTTTGACTACAGGGTGCAAGTGAATTTCATGGTTAAAAAATAGTGGACATTCTAACAAAAGTCATAACATGGATCCAAAAAAAATTGAACATTGTAATTTTTGATCAGCACAGCAAATAATACCTAAAGAAATTTTTTTATATTGATATTATTCGAATGTTCGTTATATTTTATCCCCGAAATTCACTTGCGCCCTGTTGTCAAAGCGGCAAGGATACGCAAGAAATTTTTATGTTGTAATATTAAGTAGGATAGGTACTTATGATTGCATAAGGTTTGACTTTGACACTTTGATATAGGGCCGTTAAAAAAAAATAAAACAGATTTCCACACATACATTTTTTATTTTAAGTATGAAGGACTCATTTTTATCAAAAATTAAACATAACAATTTTTGATCAGCACAGCAAATGCTACCTAAGGTAATTTTTTTGGATCGATATTATGACTTTAGTTCGAATGTTTGTTATATTTTATCGCCGAAATTCACTTGCGCCCTGTTGTCAAAGCGGCAAGGATACGCAAGTAATTTTTATGTTGTAATATTAAGTAGGATAGGTACTTATGATTGCATAAGGTTTGACTTTGACACTTTAATATAGACCGTGAAAAAAAAATAGATTTCCACCCATACTTTTTTTAAATTTTAAGTGTGAAGCAATCATGTCTATCAAAAATTGAACATAACAATTTTTGATCAGCATAACAAATGCTATCTAAAGCAATTTTTTTGGATTCGAATGTCCACTATATTCCAATTCCGGACCACTGTGCGCCGTTCTGTCTTCAAATGCGGCAAGTGATGGTTATTCTCCTATCTAAATGTTTAATTTTAAAGGACGGATCGGATAGTATGAAAATTTATCAATACTAAAAAGGGTGTCAGGAATTGGAATAAATTACCAAGAGAAATAATGAATAAATTTGTAGGAGTTTCACTATGGACGATAGAGTAATGATAGTGAGAGATTCTGGCAATATTATTGATAGAAACTCGGGTTATAGTATAGAAAGTGACCTGAGTAGGGCAATGAAACAGGCGCAGGATACCAGCGTTGAGCTCATGCAGGTCCAAGTCGCCATGACCGGCCACAGTTGGACCACGATGTGAAGCGGGTAAACATGGAGGTACTGCCTGGAAGAGGCATTAGTTCTGGCTTGGGGGTCGTTCCTGCGGACATCATTGGTAGGTTGGGTTTCACTAGGCATGACCTACACCTACACCTCAGTAGAAGAGATGAGGGGATACTTCCTAAGTTGCTAGCTAAAGGTGTAAGGAAGCCCACTTCCAGTGATGATGCATTCCAGAATGTGCCTTTTGTAGGTTGGGGGCTGCTGGCAAGTGGATCTAGATAGTTTATCAAAATGATTGCTAAGGAAATAGAAGAAGTTGCTGAAACAATATATGACGGGCGCAGAAGTGATTGCTGAAATATCACAAAGCCAGTAATTAGAGCGTTACTGGTGAGTTGTAGAAGTGTAATGAACACATTAATAGAATTTGCAAACTTAATAGAGATACATGAAGTACAAGTCGTAGGTGTAGAATCTCGGTTAAAAGAAGAAGTACTAGACAATGATGCTTTTCCCGATAGATACAGAGTGCACCGCAGAGATAGAGGAGCAGTTGGTGAAGAAATTTTCGTACTGGTTAGCAAAGTCTACTACATTTCACTAGTGATCATAAATTATGACAATGAGATACTTGAAGTAGATTTCTGGAGTAATAAACAATCAAAAATCAGTGTGTTGGCTGAATGATGAAGATGGGATTCTTGGGGAGAAATTAAATTCATACCCATAGTTCAGAAGTAAGACTGGAATGGTTATTATTGGCTGGAATTTAAATTTGCCTGGTGTAAACTGGGTAAGAAACAAGATTAATAACACAATGGAACAGAGATTTGCAAATACCTTAGGAAGAGAAGGAGGATTTACATAAGTGGTTGAACAGATTGCAAGGGGACAAAACATGTGTGTGGAGTGCCATTCTCTGCCTTTCTTCTTCTGCAGATTACATCGGAGGCTTTGTCTTTCGACATTTACTCCTACCGCAGTTGATGAGGCATGTCTTCTCTTTTGGGTTTTCTTCATGTTTGGCCTTGTTTCTTGATTATTCACGTAGCTGTGATGTGTCTTCTTCAAGCAACGGCGGCTGGGTCGTAGCTGCTGAACTCGCAGTTCCACGTGCAATAAGTTGCGTTAGAAGCTCGACGATAGTCATCAGCTGTGAACCCCACTGCAGATCTGCTGATGGCGGCTAGATGTTCGGCCAGGTGGGGTTCAAGTCGACCTCTCATATCTTGAGGTTGGACGTGGTTGCTTGACCCGTCTTTATCGCTGGGCGTTGCAGCGATCCTGGCGGTCTGACGAAGACTTGCTTTGGTCTCCCGCAGTGGCGAGCTCTTACTTGCGGCTGCGTCTCCCTGCGTGTCAGGATTTGACTCAGCACGATGGCTCGCTTGCATTCACCGCTGCAGACGTCTCCTGCTGGGACACCCGCGATGACAGACTGCGTGACGTCCCCTACACTTGCAGCATACTGGATCTTCCTGCGGTCTGAGACATACTGCAAGCAGATGTTCTTCGCTGTACCGACGCACTTCTGCTTCAGTGTGCACTGCCTCGCATAGTGGCTGAAACCTTGACAGTTGAAGCATTGAATGACTTCAGGCGTCCTCGGCTTCGTGGCAGGTGTTGTAGCAGTCTGGCTGACAGTTGAAGTAGTTGGCTTGCTGGCAGGTGCCGAAGTTGGCTTGCCAGAATTTGGTACAAATTGCTGGGCAGGTGTATTTTCCTCATTCATTTTCTTGACTGTAGCCTTCCAGTTAAGCCGAACGATAATCGGCCTCAGCAAGCCGCCGATCACCAACTCTTCTCCTGGCGACAGCCTTACTTTTTCCACTCATCTTCTTCGTTGCGTAATGCTTGCAATATGGACAAAACATGTTGGATATCTTCCTAATAAAGCCGGATGATAACCTCGTGCGGTGTCAAGTAACTGAAAGAATAAGTGATCATGAAGCAGTTCGTATGGATATTATTCAGTAAACAAGTGGACAAAATTAAAGTGGGAAATATGTATAATTATAAAAAATCACGGATTTCGAAATTGAAGAGACATTTGAGGTAAAGATGACCATAGTGTGTGTAAAGATTTTCTTTCATAGATGAGGTGTCAGGGATTAGAATAACTTACCGAAAATAGGTGGGAACAAGAAATGGGGAAAAATGGGTGTGTAAGTTATCTGCCAACATATCGTGTGCTCCACCGCAATTAAATAAATTTATTGTATGGAACTCTATTTAAATCTGCTGACTTTAATTGCACAAAGTGTTTATTCCATTACTAAACCTTCCTGGAAGCTGCATTAAATATATGGTTACATTTAATAGAATTTAACTGCGAGTATAGAGCTACTGTGATATCGGAGGCGATGTAGTAGTTGATCCTGCTACCAGAATATTTTTCAGTAACTACTCGTATAGAGTACAGTGCCCAGTCAGCTTATGTAGGGTTTAGTTCTGAATTGAGTGGAAGCTAAACATTACCCTGCATAAGACACTGGGTGGGAGCCCTCAACCCCGGTACGGCGCGTCCCATATGACTGATAGGTGAAGTTCCCTTACATATACAGGAAAGGTTTGAATAAGGCTCTGGCGGGATCAACTGAGGACAAGAGGCAAATGTTCAACGGTCTCAAAGGCGGAAGAGGAATCTCATTTCTCAACGACTAGGAGGACGGAAAAACCTAGTGGACACAATAACGAAAAAAAAAAAAAAAAAAAAAAAACAATTCGATCGTACTTTGGAATCTAATTCCTGCCACTAAAACTTACAATTTCGATTGCAGAATGAAAGAAAGCACTACCACGGGATAACTCGGTAAAGGAATCACCATTGTATTATGCAGTTCATCGGGACCTAGGGTTCTGGTGAGTCCCAAAATCTGCCATAAGGATGAGGCGGAGCATCCTTGGAATCTGTTAAAACTTAAATTTAAACAGCAATTTCTTGCATGTACTCTGATTGTAAATTCCTTGCTGAAGGTTGGTAAACAAAAAGAATTAGAACTACTTCTAGAAAGTTCAAATCTTAGAAGTACAAAAAAAACCAGATTTTTTTGATGAGAATGTCACTGAAACAAAGGATTATAGAATCTTTAAGGGCAAACCTGTGACTAAAATTATGAAGGGAATGCCTGTGCTTGGAACAGCTTTTTATATTCATAAAAGATTAGTTGAAAATATAATAGAATTTAAATCTAGATCAGAAAGAATATATCTTTTAACAACTAAATGCAAAATAAAAAAATATACTTTCATTAACTGTCATACACCAATAAATGAAGATAATAAAAAGAATACAAATAAAGTAGAAGAATTCTGGGATATTTTGGATGACGAAATATCTAAAATTCCAAAATCAAACGTAGCGATATTACTAGGAGATTTCAGTACCGAAATAGGTAGAGAAAGAATGCATAGGGCAATAACCAACGCAGCTCAGAAAACATTTGGATTAACAAAAACTAAAAGGAAACCTAGGTGGGATGGAATATTTGAAGAAGAATTAACAGAAAGAACAAAACAATGGAAAAAGTGGAAATGCTCTGGAAAGATTTCCTACTATGAGCACTTCAAACAGCAAAGGAAAGAAACCACCAGAATAATAAGGCCAGTTAAAAGGCCATTCGAAAAATCACAACTTATTGAATTGCAGGATAGTGTTGTTAAAAATAACACCCGAAACTTTTATCAGACATTTAAGAGTAAATTAACCTCCCGTACTGGTCAATAAAAATAAAAAAATAAATAAATAAAAAAAAATGGTCGAATGTTTCTGAACAATAATGAGAATTGCGAAACACTTGTAAAACACTTTGATAAGCTTCTAAACTGACTTGAACCAATTCATAAATTGTTGTTGTTGTTGTTGTTGTTGTTGTTGTTGTTGTTGTTGTTGTTGTTGTTGTTGTTTTTTTTTTTTTGGAATTAATTAAAATCTGGATGAAGATACACCACCCATTGTTAAAGAAATTAGGGAAGCAATTAACAGTCTAAAAATAATAAAGCTAGTGGAGAAGACTGCATAACAGCCGAACTTTTAAAACGGCCCCATTCAAAATTATTCAAGAGTTACAGTTAATTTTCGAAGGTATTTGGAGAACAGAGAAGATTCCAGATTAATGGAAAGTGACATTAGTACGTCCATTGCGTAAAAAAAAGGTGACAAACAAAATGTTGATAACTATAGAGGATTATCCCTATTGCAAGTTGCTTATAAAGTATTTTCAAAACTCTAGTTGAATAGGGTAGAGACAACACTTAACAAGCATTTGGGAGAGTATCAGGGTGGATTTCGAAAGGATAGATCTTGCTCAGAGCAAATATTTAATCTGAAATCCATAATTCGTCATCGAATTTTAAACTACAAAACCATAATAGTAATATTTATAGATTTTAAAAAGGCTTTGGACTCTATTGATAGGGAATCTTTGGATAAAACAATTTGTGATTTTGGAGTGAAATCTAAATTGGCAAACCTAAAACGAAACTTTAATTCTCAAACAAAAATCGATGCGTACTGGTTGATAATCATCTAATTCATTAGTGTTTGTAAAATTACATATTTTTTTGTAGAAGTAATTTTCCTATCATTAATTTTTTTCTGTTGCGTCAATCCATTGCTGTGTCAGATGGTTCTACCACATCCGGAGATTATCTTCGGTGAAACTAGTCATTACTGAGTATGCAGTTTCCCTCAAGCTGGTCCTTGGTGGAGGTCGAAATATCGGAGAGAGAAAAGAGGCGACGAAACAGACCAGCTTGTAAAGAATTTTAATTAGTGACTTTTGTATGATCCCGACCTTATTCGCCATTTGTTTATATATTAGCAGTTCAACTTAAATTAATTTAAAGATCCATCAGCCTGTATTAATGTTGTACATGTTTCCTGTTCTGCGTACTGTTGGTAATTGATGGTACCATGAAACAGGAATAGTTTCCACTTATTCATTCTAGCGTATGAGACTTGCAAATACTGACTCGATTAAGAATGTTGAGAAATTCATACAGGAAGCATTCTAATTACACAATTGCATCCATCTTTCGGCTGGTACGTCACGGAAAGGTTAATGTTACTGTATTTCTCTCATCAACAAAACTACCATGAAGAAATCCACACATGATTAATGAGAAGGATTTCATAGAAAATGTTTCATTCCGGTATC
The DNA here is from genome assembly GCA_031002005.1 of Vandiemenella viatica. Classification (NCBI taxonomy): domain Eukaryota; kingdom Metazoa; phylum Arthropoda; class Insecta; order Orthoptera; family Morabidae; genus Vandiemenella; species Vandiemenella viatica. The sequence continues at coordinate 158,666,571 of CM061920.1, forward strand.
TCTTACACCTTAATGTAAACATAGATTTGAAGTGAGACTTTCATATCAATCGGACCCGTACACCGAGCGTGGCGGTGTAACGTTTAGCGTTCTCGCCGCATTCTGGAGGACGGCGGTTCGAATCCCCGTCCGGGCATCCAGATTTGGGTTTTCCATGGTTTCCCAAATCACTCCAGGCAAATGCCGGGATGCTTCCTTCAAAAGGCCATGGCCTAATTCCTTCCCATTCCTTGCCCCCATCCTTGCCCCCCATCCTTTTCCGTCTCTAAAGACCACGCTGTTGAGAGACGTAAAGCAGTTAAAAAAAAACAAAAACAAAAACGGACCCGTGTACCATTTATCTCAATTAAACGGCCAAATTACCACTTTTTTCTCACTTTAGAGAATGGTATACATTCCTAGCTCTTTTAAGTTTTAATACACATTTAATTAAATACGAATTTGGTATATCTTTTCTGTTTGCTCGATTATCAAGCAGAATGTGTTATTTACAATTTGTATCATTGGATAAAGCCATCCAGTCCCCAAGAGCATGTTAGGACTAGTTTATGCCAAAAATTAACTATGGAATATCCTTCGAGATTAATCTCATATGCTGTTTTCCATTGTAGTTTCTTCTGTTGGTTATAATTCACTTCATTTACTAGGCATGAAATAACTTTTTTAAATTTTGCTGTTATTGAATGCTGTTTGTCTTCAACTAACGATCAACTTCATTTTGTTTATTGTTCTGCGTTCGTTTCCTCCGTCTCAAAAGCATTATTTGCCGCTATCTGGCTACTGCTGTTAATATTTTTTTCCCTATGTTGCATTATACATCTATGTACTCATAGCAAACCTGTCTACAGGTATGTTTGTGGTTTTTAATGGTCACTTAATCTGTTCCATTAACGTTTCTCTGTCTTTAATCATTTTATATTTCATCCGAAAATTAAAATCATAGTTGTTTTAATTTTCCTTGTTATGTTTAAGTCTGATGACCACAAAATTTCAATGATTTCTGGAAACTGAATTGTATTTTTTTTTTTTTTTTTTTTGTAACTGCTTTACGTCTCTTTTTAACATTGAGGTCTTTAGAGACGGGAAAGGATGGGGGCAAGGAATGGGAAGGAATTCGGCCATGGCCTTTTAAGGAAGCATCCCGGCATTTGCCTGGAGTGATTTGGGGAAACCATGGAAAACCCAAATCTGGATGCACGGACGGGGATTCGAACCGCCGTCCTCCCGAATGCGAGGCGAGAACGCTAACCGTTACACCGCCACGCTCGGTGCTGAATTGTAATGTCAATATTTGCTTGATCATCATGAGCAAAAAGTTTATAAGTCTACCTAGATTTCCAGATCGTGAAGTTGTCCATGGATGAAGTTCGCCTGATGGCAGAAATATGTAAATGGATTTCTCTTATCAAATATTTTATCACTTCTTGAATAGTGTTCAGCTGCTTAACGTTCGTATGATCATCAAAAATACCATTTGTTTTGTAAAAGTACACTGGTGGAAATTAAAATCCCAACACTCAGACAGGAATGGTGGAATTTTAGGAAACTTTTTAGATATATCTAAGGTCATATCCAGAAGAAATGATAACAAATTGAAATGGATCAGGGTGAGTTTATTACCTTTAGATACAGTTGTCAGTAAGAAGTGCGTCCTCCTTGAGCACCTACACAATCGTGGATCCTTCGCGCCAATGAATCCATAAGAGTTCGGATGTCTTCTTGGGGATGTCTCTTTACGCCTGCATATCTTCTGTAGTCAGTTGTTGCGCAGTTTGAGCTGGGTGACCACGTGATCTAATGTGTCTACTCCTGGCATCCCAGAATTGCACTATTGGGAACAAATCTGGGAACCGTGTGATCCAGATTGTGATTGTAACCCCCCGCAAGACTTGTGTTGCTATGGCCGCAGTATGTGGACGGGCATCATCCTGTTGGAAGATGCGACTTGGATGTTGGACATGAAGGGTATCACAATAGGGTGCAACACCCCGTCCATATAGCGGTGGGCTGTCATTGTACTTCAAACAACAACCAACTCAGTCCTGCTGTCGAAACCGATTGCCGCCAAACAATGACACCAGTGTCTGGACCTGTGTGACGTTCTGAAATTTCAGCAGTGTGCTGTTTCTCCACAATGCGTGAGAACATGTTCTCGATTATCACCTTGCCGCGGAATGAATCGAGACTGATCTCTAAACACAAATGCACTCTATTCACGTATCCATGTTAGACGATGATGAAAATGAAATCAGGTTAATGGAACACATTGAACAGGGGTCAAAGAGTGTAATTCAGCTTCAAGCAATTGATTTACAATCATACGGGGGGAGGGGGGAGGGGGTGTGACTCTCTCTGTAATCTTTGCTTGGATCTGTCCTGCAGTCACACGTCTACCAGCAACAGCCACAACAGTTTGGCGGTCTTCACGTGCTGCTGTCCATCTGTGCGGACCTGTGCTTGCTCTAGAATTATTAGAGCCTTCATTCGTACATTGTGTAACAAGTCTGTATACTGACATTGCACTACGGCCTATCCTTCGGCAGGGTTCACGGTATGATGCACCAATTTAAAACACGCCAATTCTCCGACCTCTCTCACAGATAGACATTTGGGTATAGAGGGTCATCACTCTTCACCTAGGCATACTTGGTCAGCAAGAACTTGTGTTACATCACACTGTTCACACTAAAAAAAACATAGCAATTTTGCAAAATAAATAATCCCGTAACTCTCGTGCTATTACATGTACAGTTTTTAGTTTTTAATCGTTTGATACTCTTCATGCGGAGATACGTGGGGTCAAATTTCATTTATTTATCACAACTTTGTCTGGGTATTGGGATCAGTGTAATACATCCATGACAGTTTTGTTGCAATATGAGACTGTTTTAGCAGTAGTTATTCATTACTATGAAATCAGTCTCCGTTTAGTTGGAAGGACAGGATAGGGCGCTAATGACCACGCTGTCGACGCGCCATAATACCTAAAAAAACAACAGCAACAACGGGAGGACAGGATGGAAGCAGGTGGCGATATATAGATACCTGTAGTTATTAAAAGGAAAAAGATAAAGCGATCGTATGACCTCATATGGAATAAATATGCTTAGCTTCTACTTTTGCACTGGGCGTGAAGGAGACTGTTATTATGCGAGTGGAGGCTGTCTGCAATATTCGCCTGCTCGAGCGCTCCCGCAAGGTTAGACCTGGGCTGGCTCTAGATTCTCGGAAGGTGGATTCGGATGTATCCTCTGGGGTGGAAGCGAGCGCACTTTCGCAGAGAGCCTGCCTGAGTCACCGTGTCTGCGTGTATTTATCGGAAGCCTCTCCCCCGACGACAAACTCCAACATCAGATTCAGCCGTGTCCTTAATGCGCCGGTTCCAGATATTCGATTTCTCTGCTGAACTCCTTCGCCGTAACTTCCACTCCTGCTGCAACTCTTGCAACCGTTTTTTGTAGCATAGCGCTACGGATGGCGGCCTTGCGTCTATCGGTGGATTAACGAGGAATATGATATAATGATAAAGGAGGGAAGGGAAGTCGCCTGTTCCGTGCTCTATTATGGCGTTAAGATAGAAAATTATGAGCTGGAAATACCGACATTAGAACCATAAAACTTGTAGAATCGCATCCAGTATTTTATGTTTTTGCTGATGGTTATGTGCATCGTTGACGTCTAGGTCATTAGTGACGGGAAAGGAGTTTTTCGCTTTACGCCTTGTTGAGATCATTAAAGGCGGAAAGTACTGGGTGAAAGGGACTGGAACGAATTCGGCCATGGCCTTTTAAAGGGATCATCCCGGTGTTCTCCTGGAACGATTCTGGGAAACCATGGAAAACCCAAATCCGGATGGTCGGAGGGCGGGGATTCGAACCCACGTTCTCCTCAATGCCAGACCAGAGCGCTACCCCTGGGGACAAGAAAAGGGAATGAATTCAGCAATGGCCACTTTGAATTAACCATCCCGGCATTCGCCTCGTGTGATTTGGGGAAACAATAGAAAACTGAAAGGTGTATGGTCGGAGGGGATTCAAACCCACGTACTTCAAAATACCAGTGTTATCGTTCATCCACCACGCTCATCTTGTTATTAGTAGTAGAAAGGAAAAGGTTTCGGATGGGGCAGCTTGTGAGGTTATTGCAACAAGTTTTTGTCCTCAGTCTTGGGTGAAATGGTATTTAGCATATTAAGAGAGATCTATTAACGTTCGGGCATGACATCATGGAAGAAGCGGGTTAGATCCTCGTTCTGGTCATCCAAATTTAAGTTTTTCGTGGTATCCGGAGATCAATACAGCCGAATGACCAAAATGCTTACCCCATTTCTAGAAGCCAATGATTTAAATGAGATTTCTTCCTAACTCTTCTAACTGGCCCAGGTTCTTCGCGTCACCATGATAGTATCTGGGCCTACTGCGGACTTACCTGGTTTAATCTTCACTGATGGGAGATATTTTCATCTTTAAGCACTTGGGAAGCAGGTCAGGAATGCTGGTGTTGTAAGAGTCAAAATCTGCAGATTTGATGCCAAAGTTCTGCGTTAAATACAAAAAATACGAGCAGTGCGTATGGGATGGGAGTTTAAGACACTGATGATGGTCAATCGTTCTTCGGATGGAGACATTTAACTTGGCGGCCCACTTGGTACGTTTCGGAAATGCGTACCTGAACAGGGTAGTGCCGGGTATCACGCTTTCCCTTTTCCTTCATGTTTACATGCATAGAACAGTCAACACATTACAATTGTCATCATATGCAGATGAAGCAAAGGTATTTTCCGCCTTTTCTCCGATATCTGAGCTAGTATGTTTTCTATAGCAGAATCTAACCTGCACCAGCGTAGAACGCAGTAATTGTTTTCTTATGCATGTTCTTTTGAGTTAACTAGGATCATATTAAGGCTTTTGTTTGGCTTGAATTTGCTTTTGTATGTGTTCAAATCTGTATTACAAATAGGGTTGTAGCACTAGAGAGGATTTGCAGTTTAACGTGGAATCAAAACCACTGAATCTTACTGGCGTACTTCACATTACACAACAAGCTGTGCCAGAGGTGAAGGTCGGGGTTATGAAAAATCCTCGCCATTACAGAGATTCTAACCGGGGGCTTTTTGATCTCTAGTCAGACGCTTTAACTACTGAAACACCAGACCGCTATTATTTTCTTGCTTTTATAGTTACAGGTACTTAATAGGTTTTGTTCAAAGATATTTATGTAACCATTTTTTTCTCTGATAGTGATATGAAATCTCATAAGTTTATATGAAATCTGGAAACTGATAAGAATAACATTGAATTGTTTAAGACTTTGAATTGGATGTTACTGTTGTACAGTTATTTTGTGGAAGATAATGACATTTCTTCTGAACATGATAACTCGTACAATCAAGATACAGTAAACATAAAATTGATTAGAGTCAACAAAATAATTTAAGATTCTTGGTTTATACTACTTATAATTACTGTTACACTCAAATAAACACACACACATACATTTGATTACCATTAACGCTGTCATTGGTCAGTTCTGTAATTTATTTTTTTCTGTTACCTTAAAAAATTATCGGTGCTACTACAATGTTTAATCATATACTCTATATCGACACAGAAATAATCATTAATAATTGAGTTCGAAAAGAAATACTAGTGAAAATAATTGCAAATTATATTTGTAGCAGAAATAGCCCTGAAAGTGTCAGTAACTGAGAGGTATGATAATATAACCGCAAAAGTTTCCATCGTGCTTTTATTGTATAATCTATTTTAATCACAAAATGATAACGTTACTAAGCATAATATAATATTTGCCGGAGCTTTTTTCATAAGTTGTACATAAAACTTACGAAACTGCAAGCTAGTTTTCTGTCCTTCACTGTGTTAGCAACAAAAATTAGTGAAATAAACTGCTCTAATTTTATTTATTTAAATTAATGTGGATAAGCGACAATATAACTACAGAGGTTTGTGTTAGATTCAGTAATTAATGTTTGATTGCTTTCATTGGGACCAAAATTCTACTGGTGTCACACTCAATCAAACGTACGGATGGACGTTAAGACCTAAAAATATCATTGGAAAGTGTAAAGCAGAAATTTCCGAGAAAACTGGTCTTTATGCCCACTATCTGGATTAAAATGATGTGGCTACTGATGTAAAAGAGAGCAATATAAGATAGAAATATCTTTGACTGTCCTTCGGGTGTTGTGATCACTTTATTCAGATGTAAATTCTTATGACGTCCTTGGCCGGAAATCACGAAGGATTCTTTATTCATATATGAAAACGCATGTCGTGGCTTAGGTAAAATTTAATCTTGTACTTTGGAATTTGTTGTGATACAGATAATGATACTTTAAACAGTAGATATAGATACCTGGCGTTATACCTGACGTACAAAAAGTCACGAAATTACAGCTCATTTTCATATTTTGTTAAAACACAGCCAACAGCTCGTCCTCTTTGTTCCTGATGCGAAATTTTAATTTTGAGCTTTGAACTGTGTCCGGCCGCGGATTATTGAGACCTTAAGCAGCAGTTCTGCCAACCTGGCGGAGGTTCACAGGTAGGGCGTGACCCTCTCCGCGCTGCCGGGCAAATCCAATTTGATTTCCTTTTCGTGCGCCGGGGCGCTGCGCGGAGAAAAGCTTAAATTGAAAATTAAAACAAGGTGTAATTAAACTTGAAGGGATGTTAGCGACGACCCCAGCGCCCCCCCCCCCCCCCACCGGCCCGGGGAGAGGGTGGAAGGGGGAGGCAGGAGGAAGGAATATTTTAAACTTTTGCGGGCTTGCCTGTCTCGCCGTGCTCAACGCCCGTGAAACACCTCCGGCCAGGATCGGCTTTGAATTAACTCTCCAACTGCGCCATCTATACTGCACCATTACCTGGCTGGGAAAATCTCTCTTCCCTCTCTACAGTTAACTGTTCCCATTCATCGAAACGTAAAATTCTAAACACATTTCACCAACTGTGATGTCCTCAGTGATCTTATAATTCCGTCTACACTTCCACAGTCATTTCTCCATTTTAGTTTTTCTTGTGCGATGGAAATATTATACAGTTTTTTGCTTTAGTGTTGTTATATTCTTGTAGAAATCAGGATAGCAATACATTCTACAGAAAGGTGATTGCTGATGAACGATAATGGCATAGCGGATTTGCAATCTGGTTGTTGATCGTTTTAACTATTCAGTGATTGGCCAAATGGTTAGAAAAGGTGATGGCGGTACCTGTATTTTTTTGCGTAGTTCGACATATGGAAAGTGTCTTACCTGTCTAGGATGGAACATCTTCTGACAGGTTTATTTTATATATGGAAAGTAGACCATAACCTTATCTATCAAAGATTTGATTGAAATCCTAAACTTAACCCCAATACTTTTGTACTAAGGGCAAACGATACTGTTAGTGACTATTGTTCCGCCAATGGGGAATGTTAAGTCGGTGGCATGCATTTGTGTCTTACGCAAAAGCAGACTTAAGAAATATCAGAAAGAAGGAAAATTGAAGCATTTGAAATGTAGTGCTGTCGAAGTATTTTGAAAATTAAATGGTCGGATAAAGTACGAAAATGGACGGATAAAGTACGAAAATGGACGGATAAAGTACGAAATTAATTTGTTTTGGAAGTGATGGGTGAGAAGAGAGGTGGAAGAAAGAGTCACAGAAAGAAGAGGCAAGATGGGGGGTTACAGTTTAAAGCATGCAGGGCTAGTTAATTTATTAGAAGAGGGAACAGCGAAGGAAAGAACTGTAAAGGAAGGAAAATATTAGAATACATGAAGCAGATAATTGAGAAAGTTAGGTATGTTGACATGAAGAGATTAGTTCAAGATGGGAAGGAGCACTGCATGAAATAACTTGAGAGACTGATTAGGGAGCGTGCGCAAACTACGTGGCTCGGTCCGGGGGGGGGGGGGGGAGTAGGCCGGGAGGCTACGCTGAGCTACGTGGGGGGAGGAGGGGTTTCCGAGCCAGATCACGTAGCTTTCCTTCCATAATATTTTTCACAGTTAAAATGAGGAACAGAACTCACAACAGCCTGAGAATATTTACTTCCGTCAGTTAATTATCTCCATATGTAATTTACAATAGTCTGGCAAGAGGAAACAGTACAAAATGTCTTTTGGAATCAAAAGGGAAAAAAAGCTACGTGCTACGTGGAGGAGGGGGGAGGGTAGAAACAAAAGCCACGTAGGGCTACGTGGGGGGAGAGGGGATTCACAGAAGGCCAAAATGGAGCTACGTGGTCTATGGACGCTCCCTTACAAAGTAAATAGACCTGTATAGACCGAAATCCAACTTCATTCTGTTAATGCTTTATATGATTTTTCTTTTTTACGTAAAACGCTCTACATTTCACTGTTACTTAAACGTAATGAATAGTCGTTGTAAAATTAGTCAAAGGAAAGGAACTAAGGACGCTACCTGTATTTCTGTCGATAATTGCTGAGTCTCGTACCTGTCCCCTGTCAGGTTTATTTTATAGGCAGAAAGCAGCAATGTAATTTTCGCCCCTATCTGCGAGTAATGTAAACTATTTACTAATATTTCTTGTGTTATTTTTCTCAAACTTGAGTTTATAATGTACTACTAGATGACCCATTCGAAATCGGATTAGATGTTTAGGAAGCAATTGTGTAGCAAAACACTGACCCTTGAGGAAATTTCGAGAGTAAAATATGATGAATAGTGAGGTTGGTGGTTTGTAGTAGGTTGGAAGAAGAAACTTTTTTTTTTTTTTTTTTGCAGCAACATATTTCTGATTTCACCTGATGTTTGCTATCTTGCAGCACTCCGCTTTGACGTAAACACCTGAAACTGTCCATTAATGGAAACCGAAGCCTAATGGCTGACCTGGGTACTGGCTCATACCCGTGGCCTTGATAGTTAATACTTTTGCCATTTAATAGTGAAGTAACGAAAAATTCCTGTCTTGAAGTATGGTGTTACCTAAGCCGAGGCCTTAATCTTTAAAATGGTACCTCATTTATCAATTTCGGTTAAGTAGGAAGGGAGATAAATAGCTCGTGACCAAAAAACCTTTTATAAATAACATATAAGTGATTTTTTAAAATTTTTAAAGAGATTATTTCCTTTCTCTTTATACCATACTTGTTTGCATCATCGGATGAGATTAATGTGTGATTAAAGTATTACAAATACTGCAAATCCGACTCTTTGGTCGGTAAGCGTTGCTGCCAACCGAAGCAATGAGAATGAGCGATGGAGACGATTGTCTTTGATCTGGGGTAAACAAGCAATCAAAACCAGCGTGCACGGCGCGATCTGGCGAGAGTGGAAAGGCCATTTCTCATCAGTTTGCCATTACAGAAGGCAGCATTAAATTTCAATCTAATAGGAGGGCACTCCCTGGCGGGACATGGCGCATTACGCTAATTAATCGTCATGGCGGCTGTACACGCCACCGGCCAGGTCCACCAGATAGCAAACCATCCATCAACACTCGACCCTCTAAAAATAACTCCAGGATAAATCAGCTGTCAACTCGCGATCTAAGTGCTGCTGGGGATGGACACAAATGCATTGCTTCGTTTCTGGTAAATCTTTGATCAAAAATACATAGGACGACCATCAATCGTGCGTCATTGCTGTTTAGTGAATGCAGAAAAACTTCATGTCTATCAAACCCATGATTATAGTTTTACGGAATTTCTACCACTGTGACGAATTTACATATTTTTTAAAATTAAACAGAAGTTACCTATCGGATTCTTGTATCTCCACTATTAACATCTAGTATTTACGTATTTTTTAAAATTCAACATGTAATAGTCTCATTTGGTGGGGGTGGCTCTACCTTTTAGACACCCTGTATAGCGTCAGCAATTGAAACTTTTCTTAATCAACATGTTAATATTAAGCCTCGCACATGACATGTCTCAGGGGTTACAAGAATATGAACGATGGGTAACAAAAGACATGAATTTATTATACAAATTAAAAGACATCCAATTTTGACATGTGAAGTTTTACGGATGGTTAGCTGAGTTGAATATTTTAAACAAGCATCCAGCTAATCAGGGTAGCTTCTCAGGGGTATTTTCCGGGCTCTTGATATGTTGCAATAAGTCTCACTTTTATAGGCACATACCGTGTCCGGGCGACGGGAAATGAACCTCAGGCCCACAGAGGATGGCGGTGGTCTCGCAGTCCCTCCTCTCACCTCGATATACAGTCCAGAAGTGTCTCGTCTCCACTCCCCCTCCGAGCAGCATTCCATGTAACAGGATACAAGAATATCCGACTGGCGGGTCACTATTGTCTGTGTGTGGCTGTCCCTGATGTTATTGTCAACAGCGCAGCGGGTGGCTTGACGACCGGCTCGCGGCTTCCGTTCGCCGAAAAATAGTCCTCGCTTTATCTGTGCACACTGCGTCGCTTTGGAAACGCGACTTATTACAAACAGTAATGGTGAGAATTAAACAGAAATTACCTATCGGATTCTTGTATCTCCAGTATTAAACATCTAGTATTTACGTATTTTTTAATTTAATTCAACAGTAATGGTGAGAATTAAACAGAAGTTTCGTATCAGATTCTTGTATCTCCAGTATTAACATTCAGTATTTACGTCTTTTTTAAGAGAATTTATGTTTAAATATGCTAGAATATGATGGATTTATGGAAAGTAATTCCTTAACACATTCCTGAGTGAACTAATCTTAACAGTTGGTAACAGCTAAATCACATCTTGTGGATGATACTGCGAATTTATGGTACAGTTTTATACTCAATTAAATGTTTACGTTTACGGATTTAGTTAAAATCTAATTTTACAGATACAGTTTCAGGTGATATTGCCTAATGACTCTACACTGAATTTAAAAATACTAACTGATGTCCGTTAATATGTATGTCGGACTAGTGAAATATATAATTTTCTTTGCAGCATAAGTGCTGGCGTTTCATCATCTTTCTTTTTGTGTAAGAATGAATTATGATATATGTTGGATATGTACGGGATGTTTTATACATAGAACTCGAAAAGCTAGAAGGTATCAAATGATTATAAAGTGAGGAAGCACCAAACATCTAATACATCACTTTCCCTTTAGCTATACAATAATTTTTAGATTAATTACTTCCGAGTAATTTTCAATAGCTGAGGCAGAGAAAACATATTTACATATGTTTGTAAGTATACTTGAGTCACAAAATATTACTTATTTACTTCTTCCTAAAGTTTTAGGACAATACTATTGTGATATACATACTCTTTTATCTTCAAAGATACTGATACCAAATCCGCCATACCAGTGTTACAATATGTTACAGAAATTTGATTTACATTTTATCGTCATATCAGATCTTTTCCAGAAATTTCCGAACTGACCATTAGAATGGAATATCCCTTTCTGGTTTGCATTGTTTGTGAATGAATCTTTTACCTTGGGATAACACTTCTTACGGATTTAGATCAGTAATGAAGGATTCGGCTGATAATGGTTTAATGTTTGTTTTTCCACAATGAGATACTTTCTGTTCTCATGTATCAATTCAATATATCACACGTTCACAGCAAAACGGACTATAAACGATTTATTTATTTCTCGTGTCCAGGACATAACAAGTTGAAAAAACAAATAACATTAATTAATTAATATTAAACTATAAACACAATTATATAGAATGTGACCAGAATTCCGCAATCTTGATGGCCTTCTCGTTTGCCCTGTAAAGGTCGTCGATATTGCAGGTTTCAGGGAGATTCCTGCATATCAGAAGATGTTGTGGGTTCTGAAGCTCACCACATTCACATAGATCGTTGTCATTAGTGTACCCCCATTTTTTAATATTATATTTACATCGGGACACTTCAGTTCTTAATCTGTTTAGAGTCTTCCATATAGCATATGGCTGATTACATCCTGCAGCCGGTGCCTCTTTGATGTTCCTCCACTGTTCTTCAGGCAACGAATTTCGCCATAGTTCTAGACGGCGCGCTCCAGTAGAAGATGTTATGGCTGTAGTTGATTGTACGAAGCTCTTCCTTGACTTCAGCCTTGTGGGTTGAGGTTAGTGTCCAAACAAAGGGTATCTGAGGTCTGTTTCTTGTTTCCTCTTCTCCCTCTCTGCAGCTGTTTTCCTTCGAATGTCAGGTGGTGCTATACCCATGATTTGGTATATTTTACTAATAGGAGTTGGTTTTAGGCAACCTGTTACAATGCGACCAGTATCATTCAATGCTATATCAACCTGCTTAGCATGTGCAGAGTTTTGCCAAACTGGTGCTGAGTATTCTGCTGCAGAGAAACTAAGTGCCAGGGCAGATGTACGAAGCACATTTGGATGTGCTCCCCAGGAGGTACTTGTAAGTTTCCGGATGATGTTGTTCCGGGCATATACTTTAAGTTTCAGATCCTCACAATGGGTTTTGAATGTGAGAGATCGATCAAGCTTTACTCCTAGATATTTAGGTGTATCGCAGTGTAGTAGTTGTTGCCCCCTCCAGTTGATGTTCAACTTCCTTCTGGCTTCTCTGTTTCTCAGATGGAATGCACAGACCTGTGTTTTTCCAGGGTTGGGCTTCAAGTGATTAGCATCATAATACTTGGCCATATCTTCAAGAGCTGTTGTCAGCTTCACCTCCACCGCCTCAAAGGTTGTGCCTTGAGCTGCAACTGCTGTGTCATCAGCATAAATGAATGCTCTTGTTCCAGGAATAATTGGTTGATCATTTGTATATATGTTGTACAAGAGCGGGGCCAGCACACTACCCTGAGGGAGGCCATTCTTCTGAGTTCTCCATCGACTCTTCTTATTATGGAGGGTGACGTAAAACCTTCTGTTTTGTAGTAAGCACTGGATGACTTGTGTTAGATGGTAGTCTTTTGTGATGGAATATACCTTACTTATCAAAATTTTGTGGTTGACTGTATCATACGCCGCTGTGAGATCGATGAATGCCACACCTGTAACCTGTCCTCTTTCATACCCATCCTCTATATACTGTGTGAGGTTAAGAATTTGGCCACAGCATGACCTACCAGGTCGAAAACCAGCCTGTTCCTTTATAAGCATTTTGTTAATGCACTCTGAGATACGATTGAGGATCAATCTCTCCAAGACTTTGTATAAATGACAAAGGAGTGAAACTGGTCGGAAGTTTTTTGGATCTGTTGGTTCCTTTCCAGGCTTTAGCAGTGCCACAACTTTGGCTTTCCACCAGATCTTGGGGATCTGTAAGTTGCGGGCGCAGGCATTCATTAAATTGAAGATCCACTGCTTTGTAGCTGGGCCAAACATTTTAATTTGCTCTGTTCTCAGGTCATCTAAGCCTGCAGCTTTGTTAATCTTCAAAGACTGCAAGGCGGCTTCCAGTTCTATCAGTGTGAATGGATTCCCAAGATGGTCTTGCTCGTCAGAGTGCCTTTGGAACTTTCTTTTTTCAGGTCTTCTTCTAGTCTTTCCATTCAGTAGCAGTTGGTGTGCTATTTGATTTGGACTAATTTTAAGGAGACTAGGTGGAGTGCTACTTGGATCACTATTGAGGTTTTTCAGTAATTTCCAAGCCTTACGACTATTCTGTTTCATGTTTAAATCTGACATTAAATTGCACCATTTATCTCTTCTAGCAGTAGACACAGCGCGTAGGAGATCTTCACCTGTCTCTATGGTTTCTTCAGAAAAAGTATCTTCTTCGTAAAGGTGCCCGTATCTCTCAAGAAGAAACTTGGAGTCATTATCCAGTCCAGCGACATAAGTTGTTCTACAGCCTCGAGGAATATGTTTCCGTGAGATGGCTTTAACTATTTCAATAAATTTTTCGTATGCATTTGGAGATGGGTCGAGGTTTAGCACTTCCTTATCTAGTTCTTGAGAGAACTTTCCCCATTGTGCTTGTTTGAAATTGAATCTTCTTTTAAACTGAACAGACTTTGGCTTCACTACTGCTTCAACAGTGCAGATAATTGGTCTATGTTGGGTACGTGGGATTGGCTCCATAACATTCTTCTTTGACTGTTTGGCAATGTGTTCATTGACAAAGATGTTATCTGGGTTGTATCCACCCTGCCATCTTCCACTAATAAAATATGGTGGCAACTTTGGGTCATATATTAGCATTAGGCCCATATGTTCAACCCATTCTTCAAGGTCCTCTCCATTTTTATCAGTTTCCCTGTAGCCCCAGGATGTACTGTGGCAATTGAAGTCACCCATAACAATCTTTGTTTGATGGGAGTGGAAGTTATGTGGTTCTGTGAATCTAAATTCGGCATTTGGTGGCTTATACACTGATGTCACGGTGCATGATTTGATTTCGGTGGTCAGTAACTCTATTTCGCCATCTGAGGTTACCCCAGTTGAAAGAATCTTTAGATCTGATTTGGCGAAAACTGCACTGCCATACTTTTCACTTGGTCTCTCATTAATAAGGTTCATTCCATTGATTTTTGGCCTTCTGTCATTTGGACTTCTATGTGTCTCTTGAACCAATAAAAAGACACATTTTGAGTGTTTACAGATATCAGATAATAAAATCTCTTTCTCTGGTGATATACCTTCGATGTTTATTGATATAATTGAAAGAGCTGGCTTTGAAAAAAACCGTTTATTTTGAAATTTGTCCTGGTGGTGGAAGGATCTGCCATTAGGATTATTCCTAATGTTGCCCAGGGTACGCCCGATCGTATTAGTTTTCATATTTCACTATTCTGCACGATCTTCGAGGAGGCTCCTTCCGTGTACCCCACTATAAACGATGCACCTTGGAGATGTAATGCATATGATAATCACTGCGAAGTCACACTTCATCCACGTTATTCTAGTGTATAAAGACATTACTGCCTTACATGAGGCTTTTAGGTTAGGATCGTGGCTCCGTATAACTTTCGGATATTTCACAAAGTTGCCCGAGATGAAACGAGAACAGCATGTGAGATGTTTAAAGTTCATTTCTTTTTCATGGGTAAAAAATGCAGTTGTTTCTTTTGTTTGTGGTTTTTGGCTAGTCGATATCGTAGGAGCCGACAAGGAACGGAAAAGAATTCGATCACGACCTGTTAAAGGAACCATCTTGGTAGCCGCCTGCAATGATTAGAGAAACCATGAAAACCGAAACCAAGATGACTTTACCAGCGATCCAATCCGCGTCGACCTGACTCCAAGGTCTAAATGTTAACCGTTTACCCACCGGACTTGATGGTTCCGCGCTGTGTTCTTTACAGAAAACTGGTAAATATCTATGTAAAGACGGACTAATATGTCCATCAGGGGAAAATGATTCTAGCTCAACTGGTAAATGCAGTGTAGGTGCCGGGTGTATAGTTACTTCTTGAATGGTGTCGCGGCTCAGAGGTTATGACGTCAGGCACTCGGTTCGAATTTCGGTCTAGGCTGGGAATTACGAGGGCCCTCAACCCGTCTTTCATCTCTGGTATAGTTTGCTGTGTAGTGTGAGGAATGCCCTTACGTTTCCGTGGTTCGGATTCCACGTGAAACTTTAAATCCCCTGTTGCCAGTAGGTATACTATTCAAGGATATGCGGCTACGATAGGTGCGTATTGCGCAGCTCGTAGGAAACTCTGTTGCCAGGTCATTATAATTACAGGACCTACATCTTCAGAGCAGGATTTTGTAAAATTGTGATGTTTCGTAGAATTTAGGATATGATAACAGTAGGCTTGAGTAGTTGTGAAGAACTGAAATGTTTAGCTTTGCCCTACGTACCTGCGGATACTCCAGGAATAAAATAAACGGAAAAAATCCTCTCTATCTCATTATTTCTCCATCACCTAGTTTTACAGTTCATTCATTTTCTTTCTTCTGTTGATTGATTTTCGAGAATTTCATCTAACGAAACAGACGTTGACATCCTTCCCAGCAACGGAACATGTCGGAAACAGTACGATGTAAAGGTGTCTCATACACTGTTACATACTGGTTGTGAATGGATCACAGTAATTTTGAAATGTCCGCCCTTTTCCTGGTGTATAAAATCAGCCAGTATATGTGAACAAATAATTATGTGTGTGTATTTACTGCGCCTAACCTTGTATGCCGCTGTGCGAAGTTATAGCAGTCGATTTGCACACATCAGTAGAGATTTAGAATCTGCTGCCGATGATTAATGAGAATCGCTTTTATTTAGGACTTTACGAGTGACGCTCGCTATTGTGTATTTATAGTCCGCCGTAATTAAACGAGAATTATAAACTAAAAGTGATAAATGAATGTTTCAATGAACAGGCAGGTCCGAATGTTTTGTGTACAGCCATTAACGCAGTTCTCATTCGTTATCGGTGCATTAAAAAGGACTTCAATAATGAAGTTCCTGCGTCACTGTGGCTGGGCGAAAAATGGTTCGCTCCGGTGCGGTGGTGTCACACAGTCTCTTCATTCGTCAGAAACCACATGCAAGATGTACGTCATTCGTCACTCAACGTGATTACTTCTACATTGATACTCTACGTCCCACATTTAAGCTGACAGTGGTTGTATACGTCACTGAAAACTGAGCTTCTGTTCATGAAACTCAGTGTAAAAAAAACTCATATTAGGGATATTCTATGCGGTCGTAACCGCAACGATCACTTGCTAATTTAACAATTTGTACTAGGGGTTTGAAACGAGGAGGTTCAAAGCAGTGAAAAGATACTCGTCGTTTTTCAGTTGACGTCGTACAAGTAGTATGTGTTGCAGTTTTTTTTTTTTCTTCTGGGAGGAATTTTATAAACATTCTGAACAAGATATTCTAGAATGACTCTTGTGGCAGCAGGTTAGTATAAAAAAATAAACACTACTTCGTGTTTTTCTATCTATTGTTTAAAATTTGGCCAATTTTAATTAAACGTTTAAATCATTTTTCAAATTTAATAATAAGATTTATTGAATAGAAATAAAATGAACAGAAGTTTTCACAAAAAATAATTTTAAAATATTATAATCTTCCAGCTATTTCATTTATTTGAAACTCAATTAAAGCTGGATATAAAATTTTCAACTGTTACTCAAATTAATTCAAGCATATTCAGCTGCAAATTATGAGGCGTAGATAAGAACTATCTTCTTAATGATTCGACAGTCCATTACCAGGAGCTGAAAACGATTCGTATTGGCTGATCAGCATAGTCAGCGTAGGCATTTGTAATACGTTAGGTTCCGTTGAAAAGAAAGGGGAAGGAATTCGGCTGTGGCCTTATCAGAAAACCAACCCGGCATTCGCCTGGAGTGATTACGGGAAACCATGCAAAACAGAAATATGGATGTTCGGGAAAGGATGCGGACCTGTGTCTTCCTTATTGTAAGGACATCTTAAATTATTCCTTCTCACGACAACCACATCTTCTCGTAACTGAATAATGGAAATTGCTGATTCACATGTAAATCACATGTAGTTGCATAGGAAGGCCAATCTGACACAAAAGGTTCTGCGTCTCGAATTTCGATATGCTGGGAGTCTGCATTTCATATTACCCTGTGAAGTGAGATAATTAATTTAATGCGCGGAGGAGGTTAAAAGTCAAATGAGTCAATAAATTACTTTATTTAACATTCTGCTTTTGCTGCTGAATATTGTAAACTGACTTCATACCGGACTGAAAAAGTAAGACAGAGGAGGCAGAGTCTAACACTCAAAAATAAAGTTTTTAACTGAGACAACTATATTGAAAAGAAAATTTTCTTTTAAAATGAGGATGAAAGTGTCATTTTTTTCGCAGTTATAGATTTATCACATGTTTAGAGTAAAATGATAAAATATTTTCTTTTAGTAAGATAATCCCACTAGTCAGACATTCTAACTACATCACATATTAAGATTCTTGAAACCTGTCTTGTTCCTTCGGAGTCAGACGTCAGAACTAATTCATAATTAATCGCGCATGCTGGCTTGAAAATAAATGCAACAACATAGGATTTAATAATACGAGGCTCATTATGTCTCTCACATTCCTGGACTCCAAAGAGAATTATCTGTATCTGACATACGGAGTAATCTTGAATTGTTTTACTCCATCAGTCCATAATTCGCTTTAAATCAAATTTCAGGAAAAATGTAAATATAAAATGAGAAATAAAGTATGAGTGGAAAATAATAACCATACCGCTGTACATCAAATTTGTTTGAAATTTGTCTTCCATTACCTACACTAACGGCTTCCGAAAGCTGCTTCACAGGAAGAGACAAAGGTGAATAAACAGGACTAATATCCAAAATTTTTAGAAATTTATGTTACATTTAAAAAAAATTGGAGACCCGGAGTAGTGTGTTCTCGTTGAAATGTTACTTTTTTTTTACTTATGGCTTTACGCCTCGTCTACGGCTATGGTCATTAGAGGCGGGATGGGACTGGGGACAAGGAACGGGAAGGAATTTGGCCATGGCCTTTTTGAAGGAAGTATCCCGGCATTCGCCTGGAGTGATTTGAGGAAACTATGGAAAACCAAAATCTGGATGCCCGGGTGGGGATTCGAACCCGCGAATTCCCGAATGCGAGGCCAGAACGTTAATTGTTCACCCACCACGCTCGGTCATTGACATGCATACAATAATGTTCTAATATTATTTGTTCCCAAAACGGGGGGGGGGGGCGATGAGAGGTTGCTTCGCCACACATGTGAAGTAGCCTACTACGTAACCTTCAGCGCCTGTTAGAGTATTAAACGTTTTCCAAACATAACATACGAGGCATCTGTTTTTTGGGACAGAAAAGGTGTTTTGTTAGTGGATTTCATGGGCAAAGGGAGCATCATCAATGCAGTCGCATATTGTGAGACCTTAAAAATATTAAAAAAGAAGATTAAAGACAAAAGGCGAGTAATGCTGACTCGCGGTGTGTCCCTCCTAGACCCTACACGGCTCGTGTCACCCAGGACCTCGTTGTATCCTTTGGATGGCAAGTTGTGACCCACCCACCCTACTCCCCGGACATCGCGCCCTCGGACTATCATCTTTTCACCAAATTAAAGGATGTTTTCGGCGGGAAACGTTTTTCCAACTCTCAGGAAATGAAAGAGACAGTGAAAAATTGGCTTTTGGAGGTGGAACGGAGCGTGTACGGGGAGGGTATACAAAAACTGGTGCCCAGGCTGAAGAAGTGCATCGAATTTGATGGCGATTATGTGGAGAAATAAATACATATTTTGTAACATACCCTGTAAAATTGGTTGAAATATATTCATTTTTCGATTTTTTACGGCATTTTTCACCTTTTTTCCTGGATATCCCTCGTACTTAGTGATTTTACTCTGGGATGTCATTGTTAGTACTGGAAAGTAGGCATTTATCTTTTTGATAATAAAATTTTGGCAGGGGGGGTGGGGGGGCATGAGAACTTTTCTTTGGGGAAAAAGGGCGTGATGCGGGAAAACTTTGAAACCCCTATTCTAGGTAGAGTGAGAACTGTTCAAGTTTGGACACACAGTGTCTTATAAAGTTTTGAGTGTTTGGTCGTTTTAAGGCTATAAATTTATAATTAGCGCGTGCAGAAAATAACTAGAAGTTACCTTAGTGGCTAATTCTATTGCATTCAAACTGCCAAGCAAAAATGTTACTCAGGAGAAACCGACGATAATGACATGCAGTACGAGCATGAGTTCTATGCTGCACCGCATGTGGTCAAATGAATTTTGTAATGGAAGTATCCAACGCGTGTGCTTATTTCCGCCCGTGACACTTTGCGTATTTAAGTAAGTGTCACGGGCAGCAGAAGCCGGCGAGTGCAGAGCGGAATGAGGACGAGGCTCGTAGAAGAAACCCCGAGCTGTGGCGCGGCGCGCGGGCCAAGTTGTAAAGCACGCTCTCGTCAGCCTGGAGGGCTCTCCCCCACACATGTAATTATGGATACGAGCGCAAATATGAGAGAGCGCGCTCGCCCGCTGCTGCATTATTGTGCGTCAGCCCGGCTCTCTGTAGCCAGAGGGACGCCATCTGTTAAGGAGATTCCCGACGCGGGACGAGCTTCTGACAGCCTGTATGCCCGGGCTTCAAGCAGTTCACTGGCAAACTCCCGTCGCGCATTATGTAACAGGCTAAATGTGTTTGCTGAACTCGGCAGTATAATTCTACCGCGCACGGATTCCTTTTGATGTTGTTTGTTTTCCATTTCCGTAATGTTTTGTATATAAGCATGTGTGTAATATCACAACATAAATTAATTCTAATTTTTCCCGCTAGGTGTTGCCACTGCAACTGAAACGATGGCATAAACGAAGGGGGGAAAAATATACAAACTGCTCAGTTGCGAGTTTTAGGAAATCTTTTGGAAAAGCGTATATATTATGTCTATTTATGACGAGTCATCTTCCTCCCTTTGTACTGAAGCAAAATAGTTAAATGAGATACCATTTCAATTTCTCCACTTTGGTAACATCATTATTTATGAAAGAAATACTTTGAAATTCAACTCAAATGGAAAAATTATGAACAATTATTGTCATGAGTATGCGATAGTACAGATTCAAGCTGGTATACTTTGCTGGCATTAATAGGGATAGATCACGTTGCCACTAGATAGAAGCACCACATGTAACAGAAACATTGATAGACTGTGTGCGTTTCCTACTGTAAGTAGTTTTTCTGATATTTTAGTTGCTGTTAGGGAAACATTTATTTCGTAAGCCGTACGAAGTATTTTACTACTTACCCGTTTCAGTTGACAAATAAACGTATGAGCCGGTTCTTCTTTCATCCCAGCCACGCCCACCTGAATGTTAGGTGTGGGCGTTACCGATCACCCACCATTGATTTTTCTTTTACTGCTACTTGCTACCTCTATTCTGCGTCTGAGAAATTTGATTTCATTCCCCAGCATTTTGTTAGTATTCCGCTTCTTCCCAGTCAAAGTTTCCATAACACACGTGAAAACAGAAACATAAATCTCCTGATTAGGTCGAACCCTTACTGCGTATGCTAGGAGGCGTGGAACGACACGATGTAGGGGAAGTAATTTGGAGGTGACGTGCAGGGGAGATAACTTTTCCGTGGGGTCATTACGCCAACTGTGAAGGCCATACCATACGTGAATCTTCAAAAATGAAGTACATCGGACAGCCTAGCGAGCTAATAGTGAACAGGCAGTCGCTTTCGAAACGCAAACAGCTCCACGCTAATGACAAAAGTTTTAATCACAACCCTGACAGAAAATAAACTCGCAAACATAGTAATAAAAAGGTACTGCAATTATTCGGTTGCAATTTATGTCATCCGTCAATCGACTGGTCTGATAAAATGTTCCATCTGTTTTTACCCTGAGCTAGTTTCTTCGTCTCAGTACGCCCCCACCACCGAGGTAACTGAGTTATCTGATATTTCTTCCGTTTAACAGGATTTAACATTCTTCTGTTTCCTCCTATAACAAATTTACTAGGACCGTTTGTGTTGAAAGGTAGCCAACCTTCCCGCCAATTCTTTATGTAAGATTTTAGCAGATTGCAAAAATAACAGCACCATTCCAAAGAGAAGGAATTTTTGATCTAAGGTAACTCTGGCAAGACTTTTAACATATAACGATATTAACTGGCTGGTGGAAAGTAACTCCTAATATTTTTTAGGAAATATGGACCGAGCGTGGTGGGTGAGTGGCAACGCTCTGGCCTCTCATTCCGCAGATCACGGTTTCGAATACCCGTACGGGCACCCATATTTGGGTTTTCCATGGTTTCCCCAGGGATACTTCCTTCAAAAGGCCATGGCCTTATTCGTTCCTGCCGCTTGTTTCCAGTCCTTTCCCGCCTCTAATAATATCGACAAAGCGTAAAGCTATAAAAAAAAGAAAAAAAGAAAGTTGAATCTACTAAGTCTAATTATAGGTGAATTTTTTTTTTTTTTTTTTTGCTGTCGTCAGTCTTTAGACTGGTTTGATGCAATCCTCCATCCCTTCCTATCCTGTGCTAACCTCTTCATTTCTACATACCTGTTACAACCCACGTCCTCAATTATCTGCTTCATATATTCTAATCTCTGTCTACCTCTACAGTTCTTACCTTCAACTGTTCCCTCCACTAACAAATTAACCAATCCAGCATGTCTCAAAATATGACCTACCAGCCTGTCTCTTCTTTCCGTAAGCTTCTTCCATAAACTTCTTTTCTCACCCATCATTTCCAAAACTCTTTCATTTCTTACTTTGTCTGTCCACCTAATTTTCAGCATTCTTCTGTAGCACCACATTTCAAATGCTTCAAGTTTCTTTCTTTCCGGTATTCCTAAAGTCCATGTTTCGCTACCGTAAAGTGCTGTGCTCCACACATAGAGTTTTAAGAAGTTCTTTCTAATTCCTAGATCAATATTTGAAACTAAAAGGTTTCTCTTCTTCATGAAGGCTCTTTTTGCTAGCGCTATTCTGCTTTTAACATCATTCCTGCTTCGGCCATCGGTTGTAATTTTGCTTCCCAAGTAACAGAACTCACTCACTTCTCCTATTGCATCAGATCCTATTTTTATATTTAATCTGCTAGTATTGGTATCATGTTGGAGATAAAGTAATGGTAACGTTTATGTTATCTAAATAGGTTCAAGAAGTAGCTTGTTTACAATAATGTTAAGTAATCTTATAAATAAGGACAAGTAGAATTTAACACTAACTGAAGCTGTCTTTGTGTTTCAGGTAACTGAGCGCTGTTGCTGTTTGAGAGAGACGTCGCGAGCGAGTTCAGTGGCAAGTTCCTATTATATTTGGTTAAGCCTCTAACAAGACAGTCTCCGCTTCATTAAGGCAGTTCGGTGAAAGTGTTTTATGCATTTTAAGCATGAATGATATCTCCCTAGTACGTTTAAAACTAGACAGTCTAGTCATTACATGAAAACCACTACAATGAGAACTCGTGTATAATGCCTGCATGTAGTTTTATTTGGATCTGTTGGAAAATATTGTATTTACTAATGAAAATTGTTCGTAATGACATATGATACACATCAGCGAACTATTCGAATGTGCTAGTTCAGTGCTGAAGTGCCAGACGTCATAGGATACCTCCTAATATTGTTTGGAACCCACTTTTGTACAGCAGAGTAGTGTTGACTGAACAAGTCGTCGGAAGCCCACTAAAAAATATTCAGCCATGCTTTCTCTACTGCCGTCCATGATCACGAAAGTGTTGCTGGTGCAGGAAGATGTGCACAAACTGTCCCAGATGTGTTCCATTGGATTTATGTCTGGCGATCTAGGTGGCCAAATCATACGCTAAAATTGTCTAGAATGTTCCTCAAATTAATCGTGAAACATTTTGGCCCGGTGACATGGCGCATTGTCATCCTGTAAAAGTCGACCATTGTTTGAAAACATGCAGGCCTTGAGTGACTGCAAATGGTCTCCAGATAGCTGACTATAGCTAGTTCCACGGTTTAGTTTGATCAGGGGTCTTGGCCATATATTCTAAATGCAGCCCATAGGAGGATGGAGCCGCCTCCAGCCACCTCCAGCTGTCTTCGTGACATCCTTGGTCCACCCTACCATCAGCTCTTACCAACTGGAATCGTGACTTATCTGACCACGCAAATTTTTACGAATCGTCTAGGTTCTAGCGAAGGAGACGCGCTGTAGCCAATGGAGTTTTGTTAGCAGAGGCACTCTACTATTAGCACGGAAACGTCTGTCGTACGTGAGCTGTCAGTCAACATTAACACCTCGGCGCAGACGTCACAGGTCTCGATCATTAATTAGACTCCATCGACCACAGAGTTGTCCGTGTCGGAGGTAGTGTTGGAAATTACATAGTCACGGTACACTCATGACACTATGAGGCGGGGAATGTTGAATTTACGAACAATTTCAGAATTGAAATACCCCATGCGTCTGGCACCAATTACCATTCCGCGCTCAAAGTCTGTTAATTCTTTTCGTGTGGCTATAATCACGTCAGAAAACCTTTCGCGCGATTCAAGAGAGTACAAATAAAAGAAAATTTAAACGTTTCCTCTGTGGAGCTTCGGCATTCTGAATATTTGAAACTTCCTAGCCTATAACGTTTGGAACATCAGCGTATACAGGTGAACGACAACAACCAGCTTATTTGACACATTTGAGATAGGAAAGCTTCGTGGTAACTTTAACCTTTTCGTAACGAACGAAACATTTCAGAGGTGCAACTAATCGACATTGTGAATAAACACTATGTTTCAGCGATGAACATCTATTGGCCATTATCTGATGAGAAACACTTGGTTATCCTAATTTTCCTGTTTATTCACTGAGAACTATTATTGACTAATCGTAGCAGTTTGAATGTATTTTAATAAAAATGAATACGTAGCCTTATTAGCGCGTTGACCCACAAATATTGCTTATCTCCATAGTGGCAGTTTCAACTTGTCACGCAATCCACCTCTGCCATGGCTTCGTACCATAGCCTGGTAATCTTGTTGGGTAAAGGGAAGCTACAGTTTAACGTATAGTCCGAACAACGGAGAATTTATGGCGCACTTCGCATTCATAAAGCAACATTCGATAGAAGTACCCGGGGCTTGTAAAAATTCCCAACGATTTACGTTTCAAGCAAGACACACCCCACCGCTGTACAGATAATTAAGCACATTCATAATTGTCAACTGCGGTTCATATGGTTTGCTTCAACATCTAACTCTATAGTTACGTAGTATTAATAGTGAAGTAATCTAATGTCAGTGAATCTTAAGGGTAGAAATATGCAGTTAGCTTAAGAAGAATAGTCGAAAAAAATGTATTTCTAATACAAAGCGTTAATATTTTCTTTGAAACTAATGATTTTTTTAACAAAATATTATTATTTTCGAAAGGACGCTATAGGATCACACGAACCTCGATTCTCATCGTGGCTTGTAACTAATAATTTACCCATTGCTTCCACTGTGTAGCTAGAACCAGTCTCAGTTCCTCGAACAGGGAGCTCAAATGTTACCATGAGTCCGCGACTCGTGTAACGTTATGTTCTCTATGGTAAGTATATTCGCAGGAAGATGAAGTCGCAGAATGACTTTGAAACGTCGCATCAAATTAACGCGCTCCCAAGGGGAGAGGCCCGAGAACATTTTTTTTTTTTTTTTTTTTTTTTTATGTTATCAGGTTCACGACTGGTTAGATGCATTCCTCCATTTCCTCCTATCTTGCGCTAACCTCTTCATCTCAACAAACCCTTTACAACATACACCTTCAATTATCTGCATCGCATGTTGTAATCTTTGTCTGCCTTTACAATTCTTTCCTTCAACTGCTGCCCCCAATCCTGCATGTGTTAAGATGTGTGCTCTATCTGTAAGATTCTTCCACAATCTTCTCTCCTCACCAAAAAACTCCAAAACTTGTTCATTCCGCTCTTTATCTGTCCACTTTATTTTCATCATCCTTCTGTAGTACCACATTTCAAATGCTTCATTTTAATGTTTTAATCATGAATCCTCCCTGAGCAGTCCCCTCCCGGAGATCCTATTGGGGGACTATTTTACTTCCAGGAAGAAGCCGTCGTTCTAAATGTAATATGAGGGGATTACATGCCTCGGAATACCCTTTGGGTCTTTAATGCAGTCGCTTCCGTTGCCTTCTGTATCCTCGTGTCATTGATAATTCTTGATTCATCCACCCTGGGCGCTGTTTCCAACCTCAAGTGCTCTTCCGCCCTCCTTTCAGGACATCGTTGACATTATTCAGTCAGCTCGTCGGTGCGGACGGGGCACAACTCGTGAAGGAGAGGTTAACAATTGGTTGTAAGAGGCTAATATAGTCTGTCTCAAGTCCTTACACAACAAAATTTATAAACTCCATTTTCGCAGTTTATTAGGCGGAGACTGGTGACGATCCCAGTATTCGCCTGAGTGACTGCGGAAAACCACAATCAGAACGGCAGGTAGGCGGTGGCCGGAACTCAAACCTCGCTTCCCTGATCCACTGAGGTACCGCCTTGAAAGGTGCAACCACAATCAGAACGGCAGGTAGGCGGTGGCCGGAACTCAAACCTGGCCTCCCTGATCCACTGAGGTACCGCCTTGAAAGGTGCAACCACAATCATAACGGCAGGTAGGCGGTGGCCGGAACTCAAACCTCGCTTCCCTGATCCACTGAGGTACCGCCTTGAAAGGTGCAACCACAATCAGAACGGCAGGTAGGCGGTGGCCGGAACTCAAACCTGGCCTCCCTGATCCACTGAGGTACCGCCTTGAAAGGTGCAACCACAATCAGAACGGCAGGTAGGCGGTGGCCGGAACTCAAACCTCGCTTCCCTGATCCACTGAGGTACCGCCTTGAAAGGTGCAACCACAATCAGAACGGCAGGTAGGCGGTGGCCGGAACTCAAACCTCGCTTCCCTGATCCACTGAGGTACCGCCTTGAAAGGTGCAACCACAATCAGAACGGCAGGTAGGCGGTGGCCGGAACTCAAACCTGGCCTCCCCGATCCACTGAGGTACCGCCTTGAAAGGTGCAACCACAATCAGAACGGCAGGTAGGCGGTGGCCGGAACTCAAACCTCGCTTCCCTGATCCACTGAGGTACCGCCTTGAAAGGTGCAACCACAATCAGAACGGCAGGTAGGCGGTGGCCGGAACTCAAACCTGGCCTCCCTGATCCACTGAGGTACCGCCTTGAAAGGTGCAACCACAATCATAACGGCAGGTAGGCGGTGGCCGGAACTCAAACCTCGCTTCCCTGATCCACTGAGGTACCGCCTTGAAAGGTGCAACCACAATCAGAACGGCAGGTAGGCGGTGGCCGGAACTCAAACCTGGCCTCCCTGATCCACTGAGGTACCGCCTTGAAAGGTGCAACCACAATCATAACGGCAGGTAGGCGGTGGCCGGAACTCAAACCTCGCTTCCCTGATCCACTGAGGTACCGCCTTGAAAGGTGCAACCACAATCAGAACGGCAGGTAGGCGGTGGCCGGAACTCAAACCTCGCTTCCCTGATCCACTGAGGTACCGCCTTGAAAGGTGCAACCACAATCAGAACGCAGGTAGGCGGTGGCCGGAACTCAAACCTCGCTTCCCTGATCCACTGAGGTACCGCCTTGAAAGGTGCAACCACAATCAGAACGGCAGGTAGGCGGTGGCCGGAACTCAAACCTCGCTTCCCTGATCCACTGAGGTACCGCCTTGAAAGGTGCAACCACAATCAGAACGGCAGGTAGGCGGTGGCCGGAACTCAAACCTCGCTTCCCTGATCCACTGAGGTACCGCCTTGAAAGGTGCAACCACAATCAGAACGGCAGGTAGGCGGTGGCCGGAACTCAAACCTCGCTTCCCTGATCCACTGAGGTACCGCCTTGAAAGGTGCAACCACAATCAGAACGGCAGGTAGGCGGTGGCCGGAACTCAAACCTCGCTTCCCTGATCCACTGAGGTACCGCCTTGAAAGGTGCAACCACAATCAGAACGGCAGGTAGGCGGTGGCCGGAACTCAAACCTGGCCTCCCCGATCCACTGAGGTACCGCCTTGAAAGGTGCAACCACAATCAGAACGGCAGGTAGGCGGTGGCCGGAACTCAAACCTCGCTTCCCTGATCCACTGAGGTACCGCCTTGAAAGGTGCAACCACAATCAGAACGGCAGGTAGGCGGTGGCCGGAACTCAAACCTGGCCTCCCTGATCCACTGAGGTACCACCTTGAAAGGTGCGACCACAATCAGAACGGCAGGTAGGCGGTGGCCGGAACTCGAACCTCGCTTCCCTGATCCACTGAGGTACCGCCTTGAAAGGTGCAACCACATTTGGCGCGTTTGTTAACTAAATCATTATTTCAGAAAGGAAGAATTTATTTTATTTGTCTGAAACCTATTGGAATGAGCATAATATGCACTAATTTCTATATACATACACTTACAAAACTCAGTGAAACCCCGATTTATCGTTAAAATCAGTAGTAACCAACAGGGGCGGTATCGTTCACCGGTAAGCACTGAAGAGACCTTAGCAGGTGTTTCTTGTCCCAGCAAATTTAGGGGGCATTGAGGATCAACTGACACCCCCTGCTTTCTAGTGTCATATCCGAATTCAAGGGTCCTTCAAAAAAGACTTTAATTGCATTCCCGTGATTATAGGTAGCAAAAAGAGGGTGGTCAGCAGTTTACTGGATAAAAAAAGAAATAAATTGTCAATAAACTAACGGGGCGATTTAAGATTTCTGATAACAAATAAGGCACCGAATACCTAAATAACAGTATCATTGCACCAAGATCACGCCCCATAATTAATAATACTCTTTTTATACTATTATTTGATAATCAAACTGTGGATAGTGCAGCAATATTGTTAGTATATTTCAATAAAGTGATTTTCTAATTCTGTCCTCGTTTTTCTATATATGATATTGTAAACTTCACGTAAGAGGTACGCCATCAGTTCACTGTTTTAAAAAGTGGCTTACGAGACAAAAATGTTGGAGAACATCGGTTACAAGAACAGAATTCGGTATGTTTTCTTTTTTTCTGTATAGTAGAAGGCAAGTATTTTTTTTTTCACAGAAAGGGAGGTGAGTATTTTTTTTATAAGGGGTGGTGAGTAATTTTTTATTTCGAAAAAGGAGTGATAGGCCAAAAAAGAAGGTTGGAAACGTATTGTTCAAATCAACAAACTAATAGATTTCGCGGTACTGTATGGTGTCCTACTACCATGACTGGCTGAGCTGCTTATTAAGTGTATGCGCCTGCGGTTGTTTCGGACGCAGCAGGCGGTTCGAGTTGGTGCTGAAGATGTCAACAGCGCGGGATCAATACGGTGTGCGCACTCTGCTTCAATTAACTGCGAGCACTGAGCCTCATAATACCAGTCAACGACGTTATACCGGCTGGGGGAGCCGCTGGAGGGGCGGCTATTTTTACACAGAAATATGGGTCTCATCACCCGACAGCATTTACAGATACTTCTTTATGTTTTACCATAATCTCTGGATGTTTCAAAGTTAATTGCTGAAGAGGCTGTTGAGTCACAAAGTTTTTGTTGGCAAACATAAACTATTCGATACTAACCTGCCTACCCTTTCTACTTAAAAAAATTATGCTCGGTTTCAACCGGTCGTTCGCTCTATTCACTAATATTCGATTAGCCTCATTGACTTCTTTAGCTGCATTCGCGATTTCTTCCACGTGGAACTTGAGATTTGTGCTGTTATTTTACAGATAAAGTCTCACAAAATATTGGCTCGAAAGGTTAAGGCAGAGGCCCTGTATTTTCCATTGCGTTAGATCTTCGTTTGAGAGCATCATTTGTTTCTACCTCTCTCCTTGAAACCAGGGGCGGATCCAGGGGGGGGGGGCTAGGGGGCTCAAGCCACCCCCCCCCAAACATCCGACATTGTAATTATGTTGATTTTTTTTTTTAGCTCTACAGATTCGAAGCCCGACTCAAGCCCCCCCCCCCCCAAACCAAAATTCACCCAAGCCAAGCCACCCGCCCAAATCATAGTCCGCTCAAGCCCCTCCCAAACCAAAATCCTGGATCCGCCCCTGCTTGAAACTGTTACGAACTGGAAAAGTTTTTATCTGTCGATGACCTACAAACACACTACTATACTGTCCACATGGCTTCTCTGCAAGCAATATTTGAAATAGTGTTGCTTGGGGTGTGTACGAATACACTTCTTTATTTGTAAGTAGATATGAACACCATTATAGATTCGCAAAGTCGAAAACACACAGTGCATTATACATAAAATCGGTTATGTGGACTCTTACAAATCACAACCAAGCTGATCACCATAACGTAAAGTGCTTTTTCCAACAACTGACAGATCACATATCGAAGTCACAGGAAAATTTCCTGATACTGTGACAAGCTTTATAGCGCCTTGCTATCCAGATGACTCTGCTGCTGGGAAAGCCGCATAATACTGATGAACTTCTGGACCTATTAAGGCCATGGCTCTCTCATAGTCGAAATGCTTACCAGACTCCAGAGTCACCTACCGCAATGAATTATACATATTTATAAAAGCTTTCGCGCCACCTCAGTAGTGTATATGGCCCTAATTGTTCCAGTGGTTTGTCTGTAATGGTGCGGTTTATGCAAGCCTAGGAATTTATGTACATAGAAGATAACAGTTTTTTTAAAAAATAATGCGAATTTATTCTGCAGACTGTCTGCATTAATTAGGCTCGAAATTATAAGAAGATAGGATGAGTCTAGAAAAAATTTATACGTAATTCTGCCATGATATATTTTGGATTTTGTTCCGCTTTGTACACGGTGGACAAGGTGATCAAATCGGCGTTCAGCTTGTTTACGGTTGCTACCACTGGAAGAAACGTCACGTATTTATAGCGCATTGGGCTGGTTAAAGCCTTTCTGATGCAGAAAAAATCCCGAGTTTGAAGTTCGTCGGGACGCCGTATCTGTCTGCAAGATTTTATGGTCTTCAGCAAACGCAAATGGTCGAATCTTCAATTGAAATGTTTGTTTTTTCTTCAAAAGAAGAATTTTATTGCTGTTGCATTGATATATATGCCACGTATAAGTCCACCGTGAAGCTCATAGCTATACGGAGAGAGCAACATAAGAAAAAATTAACAAAAAAAAAAAAAACAGGTTTTGAATCCTCATTGCGTTGGAGCTGTCAGACAGATTTCGCCTTAACGTCGAATACAAGTGGATGCAGATCGTAAATTTGTTAATTCAGATAATTACTTACTGTTACGTTCAATAAATTTTGATACACTATTGCTGTGAGATTACCACTGAACAACATTTGTGTGTTAGGAAAGCATCTTTTTCAAGTTTCCGTTGTCGAGATATTTGTAATATTTCATATTTCCTTCATATAGTTTGTTCTATTTTCTCATGTTAGGAATAGTGCTGAAGAGATAGTTGTTATTACAAGTCTGCAGTATCACTTTGCTGTAACGACACAAAATTCATATTAAAAATAGCTACATTTCTCGATGATCTGTTTACAGATCCGGTCTTAGCGCCAGTAGGTAACATATCCGATACGATCTGTTGGCTAACAGGTAAAATTTATAGTGGTCAGTAACTAGAAAATTCTTCAAATTGTGTTTCAAACACTGCTCTGAGGTGTAAGGATAACGCGAAGTAATTTTAGACGTTTTAAGCCTGGAGACGGCCCCACCCTGTGACCTAATTTCTTTTTTCTGCCCGGGCGGGTGGCTTCCTCGAACGCCAGAGCAGGCCGCATGGGTTAAATCGAATTTTAAAGTACTGGAGGCAGCAGCCAGGGTGCCTCCATTAAAACAGGCGGGAGGCAGGCTGGCGGCTGGCCGGGAGCCAACCCTCCGCACTGCGCCTGTCCCGCCTCACGGCACCACAGGGCTGCCACTAGGGTGGTCGACTAACAGGGGATCTCGGCGCACTCCGCAGGCTTAGATGTTATCAGCGTTCGAGACTAACACTTGATAGCTATTACGTCTCAATGTTCGTTAGTGACTGCAACTCCTTGTGTGTTGTAGGATCATTACAACAGTACTGAGGCTTCTTCCTTTCGTTAAAACTTTTACATGTTCAGCAAAAGTGAAATGTGTAATGGATTCTTGTTTTAAAGATAAAGGAGATAACCGCATATTTCTCTCTTACACCCTCAGCATGGAAGTTTTCCGGGCAGAGTCCCACTCTCCGTTTCATCTCTTCCGCACTAGAGTGGAACTATTCACTATAATCTTCAACAAGTTTCCTTACAACTAGGACAGAACGCTGAGTTGTTATCAGCCGGGCAGGACATTCAGTTTATAGAGAATTTCCGTAGTCAGTGACTCAACCGATTCAGAGGTTTCCACGCAAGCTCATCTATTACTTTGAATATTGTTGTTCTGTATGAGGCTCCCATCAAAAGGGTTTATTGGAGGCATTAGAGAAGACCTAAAGAAGAGACGCCCGATTCGTGACAGGTATATATAGTTGGAGGGAAAGCGTAAGTATGATGTTGAAGGAGTTAGGTTTGGAAGACCTGGAACGCCGAAGGCGTTGCTCTCGACAGAAGCTAATTGAAAAAGTCACCGTTGACATATTTCGGAATGACAGCAAACAAATATTGCTGCCAGCAACATTCATATCTCGGAATGACCGCGAAAATAAGATAAGAGAAATCAAGGCCGGAACCGATTCATTTCTGTACTCATTTTTTCCACGAGCGATTAGGGAATGGAATAGAAAGGATTTATTGGGCGAGTAAACTTAAAATCCAACAGGAGTATCTTTCGATAAAGCACTCCGGCCATCCTGATCTGGATTTTCCATGGTTTTCCTGGAACACTCCAAGCGAATGCTGGGATGGTTCCTCACAATAGCCCGTGGGCTCCTCCTGCCATATCCCAAATAAATTTCGTCTCTTAGTCACTCATAAAGTTCGTCTACTCTCTTATATGTGTTATGTGTGGCAGTCAATCATAAATTTGTCTATTATTTTATATCTTTCAGTCACCCTTATTGTTCAAGAGTCTCCGTTCCAATGATTTATTCTGCAAAATTTGAGATATTGTATCAATTTTTACCTATTTCATAAAGGAAATTATGGTACAAAGTAATTAGCATACTAGAAATTATAATGTTAGATGGTAAGACAGTTCGTATTACCTGAAGAAAACGTCAGTCTACAGTATCTAAAAATATTCCTTTAGCACGCTCTAAGTTAAAAATTTAGCAGTCTAGTAATTGAGAAATTCTTAGCATATTGATAAATAATTTTCCTTATTTACTGGATAACATGGCCACATAGTAGCTCCCAGCGATGTAACATATGGAAGCTGGTGACAGCTCGCGGCTGCTGTCATTGGTGGAGTCGAATCGCTCTGGAAATCACCATGTGAATGGGCCAACGGCGAAAAATGGCCGCCATTGTAGGGTCTGCGGGAGAAATCCCCAGCGTCTCCCGACAGGCAAATCGGCTCAATCCACTGGCAGCTCCCTTGACAGTATCTCTGCCTCGATAAGCAGACACTACCTACTCCGAGGAAACAGATGTCACTTAGCTAAAACATCATCCAAGTCATGACAATAGCCTACTGCTGAAAAGTGTGTACAGTATTAACAGAGAGGAATTATTCGAACGGAATTGACAGCAAAGCTTGTGGCGATACTTCACTAAAGATGTGGTTAGCTTGGAGTACCATTAGCACCGGTTAATATAGCAGTAAGCTATATGTAATGAGAGCCGTTCATATATTCAACAAACACATGAGATTCGCTGCAGGAAACACTAATTAAAACTTTTAGCAACTGGTAGGTTTGAGACAGAATCCACACGTAATTAGTTTGTGGGTTTGTAACTTTCTGGTTACTTGTGAGGAACAAGAAATGGTCTCCATTATAGCCCCTCAGATGTCACCAAACAGTTATGAAAAATTAACTTCCAGGAATATTAATTAACACGAAAAAAATCTTAAATGTAACACGAACTGTAAGCGAAAGAGAGTAAGACCACTTCTTGACGTGGAAGACCCGGGAGGCGACACTCATTAACACGTGGGTTTTCGCCGGTGAGTTAAACAACTCTGACAGTGACATGTTAATTTGTTTTCCTACAAACCTTTAAGGCACTTATTCACATTTCGAGTCATCCTTTCGCACTCTTCCGCGAACATTTTCAATACATTTCAGAAAGTAACTATTTCCTCCCTTATGGCTTTATACCTCGTTGACGTCGAAGTCATTAGAGGCGGGATGGGACTGGTAACAAGGAACGGGAAGTAATTCGGCCATTGCGTTTTTGAAGGAAGCATCCCGGCACTCACTTGGAGTGATCTGGGGAAACCATGGAAAACCCAAATCTGGATCCCCGTCGGGGATTCGAGCATGCGTCCTCCCGAATGCGAGGCCAGAGCGTTATCCGCTCACCCACCACGCTCGGTAATACTTCATTCCTGTATTCATTACGCTTGGAAATATTTGCTTCTGTTTGTGATATTTTATGTAAATGTTTTCAGTATTACCTTTAAAAAATATTGTGAGATCTCTTGAAGATAGTAAGGGAATTGACATTTAAGATAGTATTTTTTAGTTAAGGCTGCTGATTATGGTTCAAGATACCCCGGTTCGAGTCCCGGCCTGTGTCGGAATTTTTACGGGCGTTTCAATTTCGTTCGAGAGAATATTCTGCGTGTTTTTGATTTCACGTAGGACCCCTTGCTCGATAGCTTATAAACGATTGAGGAGGTTAAGGTACCCACGATATAGGCATACTGTGTGACAAGTTATAGCTTAATCGGCCGGACTACCATTTGGAGTCTACCATCCCATGATGACATACACATTTAGTTTTTTTTTTTTTTTTTTTTTTTTTTTTTTTTTTTTTTTTTTTTTAACTTCGCCATTAAAAATAATTATATAGCAAACAAAATTATTTATTAAATTTATTATCAGTTTTTTATGTTATAGTTTTATATTCGAAGCCCTACTTTACAACTTACAGTAATTTTGTATGACAACTTTCTACGCTCTCCGCCAAAAACATGGAGTTTCAGATATATATATGTACAGTATACTAAGATCCATTATTTATGATATTACATAGCAGCAAATGACCCAGTTACAAAGAGTACTGAGCATTGCTTTACCTCTTCAAAAATTTATCCACTCTTTAAAAGAAACAAAGTACAAGAAGACTCTGATATAGTGCAATATGCTATAATTTTGACAAAGAAAATATGTCTATATTTGATGATAATACATGAGAAAATAATGCTTCAAGAATTACCAATTTTTCTCAAGTAACAGAATACAGTCTGTTTCACCTGTTTTGAGGAGCAATAAAATCCAATTTCAGTGTTTATGTTTATCGCAGAGTGAATATAGCATGCGTGAAAAATTTACGAGTTTTGAATGGGATTTGTTTTTTTCCAGATGTTTCCTCTGTCTGAAATGTGTTACATATTTATCTGTACAACAAACTGAAATAATAGAAACGTTTATATCGGATATAATATTAGTATATGTAATAATATTTTATTCTACTCCGTTTTCTTTTGCTCGCGTTTCATCCTTGACTGCTATTCGTTATGTGACGTTCTGTAGAAGATTCTGTCACGAGTTTATTGACACACTGGTTTAAACAATATTGTGAGATCAATTGTTTAATCTACCTTATTGACAGGTAGCAAATACGATCGCCTCCGTCATCTTTTAAAGTTCGATGATTTTACAGCTGTGTTTGTATGATTTTTATATTAATACAAAGTAGGGCATCGACAGGCGTAGGGTGTTTAAGCCTCGTCTGTTGGTACGGATCTGTTTCGGCACAGTGGCAGCGAGCGTTCTTGAACGCGGCTGCTAAGCCAGGCGCCGGCGGTCGTCTCCCTACCAATCTCCCCTTGAACACAGATGCCCATTCTTCCGCGGCTTAACAAAAGCCTGCGCGCTGGCAGTAATGCTGCCAACTGCTGCAAACAAACATCCCCACTCCATACCCTCGCATCCGGCCCGGTATATTTTACTGTCGCAGGCAGTCGCTGCGGTGTAATTCTGGACGTACGCAGTCGCGGCTGCAACGCCCTGTTTGTCCTATATATAAAGCGCGCACTAATTTAACTAAGGATTGTTCCTCGTCGCCCTCCCCTGGTCTCCGGTTTCTGGGCCGCTGGTTTACACCTGCTATTTGTTACGACTAAGGAGATAAAACGGCTTAAGCCCAGAATTCGCGCGAAATGCTTAGCAGCTACAACTGCAGAATTATGTCTCCTGTTTATAATGGTTTGCAGCGTCAGAAATTTCATCAAGCCATTCGCTCTCAACAGCATTGAAGGTGTTGAAAAGAATCCCTGTTACTATTAATGTTAAAGGATTTGGCTATTAAACTTCAAACTTAACAAGACGCTCAACAAATTTTATGCCCTTCTTTACTACCACCATTGAAAAAATTATAGACTTGTTTTCTCAATACAATATTCGTTCAGAAGTTTAAAGAATCATAAAAACCGTCATGATTTTTCAACCTCTTCATGTTGTATCTATAATCTCATGTTCGAAGTATGGGACGCCTTTTTCAGAACAAGGTGACTTAATAATGATGTTCAATATTAAACATTCAACCTTTCTTTTTTGTATGTGTCTTTACGGTTCGCGGATGTAATTTCGTTAGACACGTGATGTCCGATGAGGCATGAAGCGGAAAGGAAATCACCCGTGTCGTTTCTGTTTATGAACAATCCCGGCATTACGCGAAACCACTGAAAACCGAGATGTTTATCTATATCCCGAACTGAGCCACCAATGTATTTGATATAAGAAGCTGCTGATACCCTGATATTATCTTGCTTTCATCAAAGAGCTTGACTGGCGAAAATTTACCTACCTGCCACCATAATCGGTCTACAGTAAAGAAAATTTTAGTTTCTCCAATCACTGCATTGTGTGAACCATATAAATGTAGTTTGGCATTGGTTTTAGCAGGGAATATCCTCTGTTGTACACTTCACCACAAAGATAAATCCAAAAAGATGTCCGGACTTCGCTGATATAGTTACTACCACGTTCTAAAAATGTACACACCAGTTAGCGGTAATCTACTGTATATACAATATGCTTCTGTGGCAATAATACTCCTAAGTTTAATTCTGTCTGACAGGTTACAGTATCCTGTTGTTAGTAGTATTTCATTGGAGCTGCAATAATAATTGACTTTAATTTTAGTGAACTTTTATATGCAGCCGCTTAGAATCACGTTACTGTTGTGTTGGGTGACTGCGCAAGTTATGGTGACAGGAGCGGTTTTAAGATACCAAGGTTGGTAGGTTAGCAGTAACGCTAGGACCTGGCATTCCGGAGGACGAGGGTTCAAATTCACGTCAGGGCAACCACATTTCGGTTTACCATGATTCCTAGAAAAAATTCAGACGAATGAATGGATGGTTCCTTCAAAAGGTCATGACACATTCCTTCCAGTTCCTAGCCCCCAGTATTATCTCGCATCTGACGACCTCGAGGTCGATGAGGCGTAAAGCCCCAAGTAAAAAAAAAAAGTTTACGGAGATTGTAATCTTTTTTTGAGATTGTACGTTCCTCAATTTCCTCGATGTAACATAGAATAGAAGAACCTCTAAGGATTGTGCAGGACATTTTATGGGGTCTGTTATCGGGTGCAGAATGTCTGCGTTAATACTGCAAGTAAGTAGCATCGAGACAAGTATCCAGGGTTTCCTAATTGTGATTGTTGTATTTCATACGCTCTCGATGTATAGGTAAACGATTTTGCCATTACAGTTTCTCTACTCTCTCTGTCTAGAGGTGCGGAGGAATTGTATCTGCCATCTCCGGATGTTCTCGCTGATAAGAAATTAATTTATTTTTTTTGCTCTGATTCCAGGTGCATTAATTACGTTGTTTACACGGAAATAATGATTAACAAATATTCAGTTTTATTTTAGTATTCTTGTGAAGAATATGACTACGGCGTGTGACAAAGGAGAAGCTGTAGTTTAATCACTGATATCAGACAACAGTTTTCTGTAGAAATTCCTATTAACAGTTGTTCTAAATTATAATAATTGGGTAATATATTAGTTGTTTCTGAATTTAAAAAAACCAATAATATAAATATAATATTTAAGACAGATAAGTAATTAATATGTGGTAAAATTCATCATATATTATGTTTATTTCACAGTGCAGGTATGTATTATCCGTATCTTGTTGCATCTTTTTGGGGAATGTAGTATAGGGTTTTTTTTATCTTTGGATCATTCCCGACGGTTGCAAATATGTAGTCCAAAAAACAACGCGATACCATTATTATTACTTTTCTCAATGCGAGCGTTGTAAAAGACAATTACTATATCGATGAGTGTATATTGTGGTAGCTAAACATCCACATTATTGCCTTTAATTTTTTTCGTGTTTTATTGTACCAAATACTTGTGTGGGGTTCAAGAGTTTGGTGATGATATATACCGCATGACATATAGTTTGGTGGGAGAATATGTTGTTGAAAAGAGCTACCGTAATTTTTGAATGCATCATAAATATTTAATTTGAAATTAGCTTCACTATTTTGCTAAGGAAAAATTTGATTTCTCACTCTGGTGTTCGAACTATATAAATGGAGCTGATTAAGAAACGTCTTTCAGATTGTAATAATTTTCGCACCAGTATGTAAAACTCGAAAGGGCTCGCTTGGAAGTAGTCTACGGACACTTCTTGGTTCTAATGAATTTTAGTTGAATTCACGGTAATGTTACTTTACATGCAGATGATGTTTTGTATTTTTTAAACAAAAGGGTAGGAAAAACTGAAAAAGTCGGCTTGATACACAACACTACCGAAGACTGTTGTCCGAAACGATGTAACAAAATTTTCTAAGGACTTTCTCTTGATTGGCGCAATATTACGGTCTTCTGCGAGTCAAACTTTCAAACTCGGATGGCTTATCCTTGAGTAGCAGCATCACAGTAATAACAATAAGTTCGTAAAACGGACTTGAGGGAGAGAGACGTTGAGCTTGGCGTATGACCCCGGAGATACCGTTTTATAGACAGTAAGAACAGAGGGCGGGACGGAACCGAGTGACTTACTCTGTGATACTAAATACAGAATCTCTGAGGGGAAGCTTCAGCTTAACTTCGTTACGTCGGAGTGAGTCTCAACTCGGATGGCTCTACAGTCCTCGCAACGCGACTTTAGAAGATGCATCCACGTTTTGTGATATCATTTTCGTTCTTACTACAACCAGCGTAAGCTCTGCTGTACTAAAAACGAACAACACTATCACCACTGTGAAATATTTTTGTTGTATTACCAACGCATAAGTTTTTAACGATTCATTTATGAGAGTAGCCTGTAAGCTGGGTTTTTTCTTCATCGTATTCTGATTGTACACCATAAAATTTAGAGTCTTGTTCGTTGACATGTTGGACAGAATTTATCATGTCTACTGTAGAAAAAAGGAACTTCATTTCGTAACAGCCCCAAGGCAAATTAGGAGTTCGGATACACCAACAGCATTATATATATAAAGCCTTAACGATTCAGTTTTCTGAGTTTCCATACAGATCTCAATTTTTTCTCCATGGATTCTCTTCCTTTCTTCAGTCCACTTCGTCCCTGGTCTCTTAGGCTCTTCATTCTCCGGCGGTAGTTCCCATTTGTTAATTTTTTGTCTGTACGTTTGTCTGTCTATAATTTCTGATGGGTTTACGTGGGCTTTTTCTAGGTCTTTTTTGATCTGCTGGATCCAGGCCATAGTTTTTAACTGTTCTATGTACGTCATAATTTTATGAATGTGTCTTGTTGCTGGGAGTCAGTGAATATATCCATAAAATCTTAATCTTATTTTCCTGATATATGCCACGAGTTTTGACAGTGTTACTGTATATATAATTAGCGCTTCATTGTTACTATTTCATTCTTAGGCATATGGTGCCTTGTTACAGTCGCTCCTTTTGTTTGTCTATACCAGGCAAACAGGTTTGAAAGAGAATAATCAACTGATTCTAAATTCGCACAAGTTCACCCTAAAGCGAATATCGTATTTAAAATTTTGTGAAAGGGTACATAGTTTTATATTCCATAGAAATAAAGGGAGCCGTAGAATTATATATTTCCTTTGGCCACTACTTACTGTGTATGTTTACAGTTCTTTAAGTAGAGGACGAAGATACTTTTATAGGTAATTAGCAGAGTACCCGGCGTTGCCTGGTGTGGAGAGGTTGATATGTGCATACAGTTAGTTTAGTTGCAAAATCTGAAACAAGTGTATCAAATTCACCCCAGTCCTTCCGGAAAATAACAATACTTTTTATGAAGTTCTACAGACATCCCAACCGAGCGGAGGAGGTGTGTATGTGTTGAGGGGAGGGGAGGGGAGGGGGGGTATTAGTTGTCTTTCTGAATGTTACATTAGAGAAGAGTATACAATATCTAACCGTCGTTTTTTCGCGAGCAAAATTCTATAGATACGAAGACTAAAACGGCGAGAAACATGAGGTGTCATACTGTTTCCATGTCCACGCTGAAGGCGTATCAATGTGATCTTGCAGAAATGAGTGAAACATGACGCTCAAAAATTGAGATTACAAACACATTTTCATTTCCTGCTCCGGAAGCAGATCACGTAGCAACAAAAGACATACGGCAAGTCACATACTGAACTTTCAAATTTCAAAAAAAGTCTAAATATGCGGGTTTTTTTACCATGAAAATCCAGTCAAAATCAATTCAACAGTTTTCAAATTATACCAATCATTTGTTAAATACTGTTAAAATGCATCACAGATTTCAATTTTCTGCATCTGCGAATCAAATTTCATGTTAATCACTCCATTTGCTGCATTTATTTGAACGACTAGTGTAGCCTAAAGATATGGGTTGGGGCTCATTTATTCCTACCGTACTTGCAGACGCCCCATCGGAAATTTAATAACAGTTTCTTAGGTACTAAACTGTGTTCGTAACCTCTAATTTATAATATCTCTGATCGCTATTAATATGCAGCAAGGTTATTGTTGATGAATTGCAATTAATAAATAAGAAGCTGTTTTTAATTGATTAAATAAAGTGAGTGCTGTATTTTCTAGAAATAAGAAGAGCAAGAAAATATTTTATTTACGTGTTG
Source organism: Vandiemenella viatica (assembly GCA_031002005.1). Lineage (NCBI taxonomy): Eukaryota > Metazoa > Arthropoda > Insecta > Orthoptera > Morabidae > Vandiemenella > Vandiemenella viatica. The sequence continues at coordinate 158,706,988 of CM061920.1, forward strand.
TAAATACTAAATGCTGCAGTTAAAGGCAAATATCAAGTGAATGAATGAGTTTCACATCGCTTATATATAGTCGTATCCTTGATAATTCAAATCTGTATAAAAAGGTAAGCTTAATAGTCATTTAATAGCTAACACGTCTACAAAATTTGATTATAAAAAGTAGCTTAGGCCCGAATAACAATTGGCATTCACTGTTACAGCAGAGGCCATGAGTAATTTAAGTTTCTTAAAAGCAACGTATTACTGAAATGTAGTTCCACGTCTTTGTAACAGTAAATTTTATCGACATATATTTTTTTTAAAACTATGAAACACTATGAAAAGCAAAATTAATGACTGTATTATGGCAATTGATTTCATAGCAGTTGCTTGGCTATCAAAGTTATACTTAATCTCTCTAATTACTAATGACTATGGTCGCTGTCAGTTTTCGAGTGAAGGCTGGCAAGTGACGTCACCGTTCTCGGGCCTATAGCTATCGTGGTGAGTGACTGAGTGAGCTTAGGAAATTATATAGTAGATTTTATTCTTCTTTGTTGATTGCCTGGCGTGGTTTGTAATTCCTAATACGATATCCATTCTTCGCTCGTTGTGGTGAGGTGAGGTGATACTTCTTTTTTCTAGTATCTGTGTAACCGGTACGTGTGGCTTTCTTTCCACTGCAGCCAAAAAATAAATAAAATAATAATAATAATAATAATAAATAATGTGTTGTTATAAACAATTTTAATACAGGTGCTATTCTTCGTTTCAGCTGAAACTGATGCTGGATATAACCTTATACCGACGTAATAGCATTACATTCTTTCAGATGTATCATTTTTTGAGATAATTTCTTTGTGGGGTATTACTTCACATTTCTATTGTGCGTTGATGTAACATCAATGTACAGTGCGATTATTAGATCTGAATAGAGTCTATGTTCCTTAATTGTTAAGAATTACATCAATTTAAGTATTGTGTACTGCTATGTTGTTGTGATCGTCTTAGTTTCCGTACATTGAGAATTGTCATCGTTCTTGGTATAAACGAGCCCTTCGACTTAAGGCAGAAGTATGGGTGCTTTGTCAACGATATGAACAAAACACAAACTTTATATTATAACGTACCAGAATACACAAATCGGTAATAAAATACATGAAAAATATTTATATATAAGGTTAAAAATTTAAATCAGTACTAAAAAATGCACATTTATTGTTAAGCATAAATTAGAAAGATTACAGAAATACCGATAACTGTGAAGTGTTTTTAAAGTGCTTGAAAAGTAGGTGGCGTAATGAATATGCCAAGATTAGAGAGTGTTTTATGAGAGACCGTTGTCTACACACTGTGAAAATAAGATCTGGCGATACTGCTAGTGACTCATTATTCAGTAGGGAACCTGCAAACGGTGTTACAACAACTTGCTTGCTTTACCATGTGTGACTGCTACGTGATGGGGTTGCAAATCGGGAAGACTCCACGATCTCATCGGGTCCCACAGTATTTTTTGTAATTTTACTGTACTTACCGCTGGACACGCTAACAGTAAAGCCCATTCGTTACATGGTTTTCTAATGAAACTACTCCAATATCATTATCTCGATTTGTATATTTAAACTTAGTTAGGCTGTTTTTAAATAAGCTACAGTTTCTGGTTTTCCATGATTACTTTGATCTATGTCAATCTCCTTATATGAGTATGAAATTGAACATATGAATTCTGACTTGAGTTAATTGGTGAAGTCATTAAAATTGTTGGTATAATGATAGTTTAAAGATAGTTGTCTTTTCTTAGTGCATTAGGATTTAAGCTGTATCACGATCGTAACCATTTATTAAAATTGAGCGCGTAGCTGAAAATGGTTAAGTAGTTAAATTCGTACCAATCTTGTTGCTGTACCACATATTCACAAAGATGACACTTCTTCTATCAAGCAGTTGCCATCAAATCTCTTCGGGATTCTTACACTTTTACGTAGGAAGTGTTCTGAGACAGTGATGTCCTGTATTTCCGTAATCCCATTGGGTCCCTGTGTCTCATACAGGTACAGAATGTAATTGACTGGAATGTAGTGAATTGTACGTGTTGGGTATTAAGATGAAGAGAGAAAATAAATATTGGACCTTTTTTTTTTTAATTTTGAAAACCATTAAAGGAACTACAAGGCTTGACGTTCGTCTGAGGTGAAATCTCACTAGAAATTTATTTTATCTATTTAATTATATGTATATTCAGGTAGTTCGTTCACTAAAGTCTATAACGAACCGTTAATTCATAACACTACAACAATATTTTCTAATTAGCAAATTATTAAGAACATAAATTCTATATATTCTCTACAAATATATAGCCGACATATTGGTAGTACAACCTTTGTTGTAATATCTGATGGCTGAGATATTAACCTGCATTCTTTTGCTCGTCACTTAACGGGTAAGAAAATCTCTTCCTACCACAAGAAATCAAACCATCTAGTTTAAAATCAATTACACTGTCGAAGCGGTGAGAAGTAAACCCATCACCACAACATAAATTGTATCCAGCGAACCATATACAGACTTGCTACTATCAGTATTTTGGAACCCATAAGTGCTTTTTTGAGTACTTTAAACAGACTTCCACAGTCTCAAAAATAATAAGAACATTTGAAACGAAAGTATTTTAGTTGAATCAATAACATTACTTTATTTAAAAAAAGAAAAATTTATGGTTTGACGTAATCCCGATGACAGTGTCATCAAAGTAGTAGCAGGATTATTAAGATGGATCTGGAAGAAAACTGTAACTTCTATGGATCAATGTTCGCTGCATCAACATAAATTGATTTCGAGAAGCGATACAAAACCGAAATCTTGATGGCTTAATCTAGAGGTCAGGTCTGAACAATACTTCTTATCCAGGGGGATAAGTTTGCTGTAATTTGTTTTTAAAATATTGTTGGCGAAACGGATTTTTTTAGGGAAACCGTCTAGAAACCGCGACAAATATGTCCGGTGGGCAGGTAATGGGACTGCAAATCATCTCCAACGAACCTCTTCGTACAAAATTAATCTGTTGAGCAACTTATGTCGAAAATACGTCCGTTTAATATTCCTTACAGACTGTTTCATCGTTATTAAATACAGATGTATGAAAACCTACATGCCTTCAAAACACTTCAGTGGGGCAACAACACTAATGAGATCGAGGTTTCGAACTCCTTTTTGTATAATATGAATTGTTTTGCCGAATTTATCCTCTTGGAGAAGGATGGATGAAAGCTTTGCTTGATATCTGCCACTCTCAACAAACGCTTCTCTCTCCGCTGCTTCAGAGCTGGCAGCGCCAGGGGCCACAGTGGTTCAGTCCTATCGTTCCTTTGTACCGGATGTTCCTGCCACGAGGAATAATGAGAAATTGGAAAGCCGGCAGCCCCTGCCCCTGGAAGAGAGCGCGGCGAGTGCTCTGGAAATGATTTATTACCACTAAAATCAACTTCATTCGCAGTGACAAGTGGCTGTGTCTTGCTGAAAGGGCCCGCCTAACGATTTCCCGTTGCGCCGCGCGCGGCGCTGTCGGCACAATGGCGACAGTTAACAATGTCTGCGCGCAGTGCTACAATTTTACAACCGGCGCGGCGCGGGCTGCCGGCTGGAAGGGCATCCAACCCTTACACCGACCTCCTCAATTTTATTGCCCAGCCGCTTTATGGAGAGATGAAAACGGAGGGATTGTATCTGTGCTCCTTTAAGATTGGCACGCTCAATGAGACGGCTCGGGGTGTCAGCTGCGGCGCTGTTACGGTTTGATGCACTTCCTGGCCTTATAGCTCCAGATTTTACTCCGAGGCTGTGCCGTTTTATTTCTGGAAGGCTTTGTCTACAGCACAGTACTGCCGTGGATATTTTTGCCACAGTTGCATCCCTAAATTAAATCTTATTGGATAAGACCAGTTCAACCGTTTTCGTAATTTTCTTTGGTGTGGTTATTGTAGGAATATTTTTCCTCTCTCGTTGTGCAGAACTGCATCGTAAGTCGGGGGTTAAATGATCTTCTTTTTCTTCATTTGGCTTAACGAAGAGAAGGAGCTATATCAGAAGTGGCTAGGCCAGTGCGTGACAGGCAAAGCCAAGTACACTAGCTCCAAGAAAGTCTGTGCAACCCAGATCAAAATCCCATTAATCTTGCACCGTTTACATTCAGTGTTGAGATTTCCGCTTGCAGTGTCATAAACCACCTGCCCTTTTCGCTGCTTTCTCATCGCCGTTGGTCTCTTGAGGATGTTGGCGCTGCTTGGTGGATTTGCCCTCTTAGCCGGTTCAATGCAGCGTGCATAGTAGTCGTCCCACGCTTAACACTGGAGGATCTTGTACCGTGACCTAAATTGAGGACGGTGGTGGCGAAGCTACGGGGCTATTGGCTTTAACCGGAGTGTCTTCCTGCTAGGCGGATAGCTTGACAGGGCTAACGAGCTCCATCAGCCCGAGTCTGGAGTCAGAGTTTGCAGTCTCGTAGGGTAGGAACCCATCCACTTACAATCCCCGACGCATCGTCGCTTCATGAGGTAGCAGGCTGACTGAGATCAAGAGAGACCACGGGAAGGTGCCGTATATGGGCACGAGAGAGAAGAGTTGCAGTGATCTGACAGAGGCGGTGTATTGCGTATACACTTTACAGGGTGAGCAAGAAACACGCAAACCTCCACCACGGGGTGATAATGTGGTAGTGGCCCAAGGGTATGATTTTGTTTTGTAGAGAAACAGTTAATTTTTACATTATTTGCAAATGAATAAACAATATATTCTTCTTTTATTATTGCAACGGAGATTTTTCAATGAGTGGTAGAACTCAAATATATGAATTGCATTCAAGGTAGAACTTTCTCAATCTTGGAAGAAGATTATCTTTCTTTCTTTCTTTTCTTTTTTTTTTTTTTTTTTTTTTTTTTTTTTTTTTTTTGAAGGGGGATTATATGACGCTTCGGCAATGAGGTCATTAGCGCCCTGACAAAGAACGGATACGGCATCATGCCAAAAACAAAAATGAATTCCTCTATGCATGTATGTGTGCCCATTACTACAATGTCGTATATATAGGAGTGTTCACAAACATTTTAGTGCAAAAAAAAAAGAAGATATACTAAATAATCCACAAATGTAATTAATAAAAATCTAAAAATATTAAACTTCTTCAACAAAAAAAAAAAGTTAGAAAACATCAAGCAGGAACTTTTTTCAAAACCCATGCAAAGCTGAAAATAACTTCAAGGCAACACTCCAATCAATAGATTGTATTAAATAAATATTCAATTATTATTTATATTCATTGTCGCATTTAAACTGTCATTCTTATTAATAGCACCTATATTAATGAGAACCTGTCGGTGGGGCTCTCGGAACACTGGCTCGGGGAGCGACAACGGAGCAGGCACGAGCGCAAGCCATCCTGACTGCGGTTTTTAGGCAGCAATAAATGCCAATTCCGGGACGGTCCCAAGACTTCGCTTGACAAATTCACAAACAAAACTTACTCTTATCACACGGTCAACAAAGTTACACCTTTTTACATACATTTGGCAACACTTCACTTGAGCCATTAGTACGAACTGGCAGTAGGTATACAATGCTTGGGGTGAACAATGGCATGTGAACGTAAAACCGTAGCTCCAAATCTGACCATGTCAACGATGAGTAAAACTCGTAGCAAGCAGCCGACCCAAAAATGTTTGGGAAAGGTGGTGAAGAAGAACATGAAGAACGTATTAATCAGTAGAGAAGAGGGGGTCGGTTCTATTGTTCCATGCCAAGTACAAAAATTGAAGTACATTCGCGATTCTCAGCTTCAGACAGTTTGCCGAATGGGAGAAGTTCTCACCTGTGCTTTAAGGTATGCTACGTACTAACACCTGGCGTCACATCACTTGCTTTACTTGATAATACTGCGAAAAGCAAAGAAAAGTGGTTTATAAACAACTTTTCTCTTTTATTTTGCTTCTGACTTTAGACAGGGGAAGAAACGGAAATGAAATCGGCCATGGCATTTGGAAGGATTCATCGCGGCATATGCTTGAAGTGATTTGGGGAAACCATGAAAAACCCAAATCTGGATGACTGGACTGGGATTCAAACTCGCGTCCTCTCGAATGCGAGGCCAGTCCCCCAGGTGCACATCGCATCGTTTCGTCCACGAGTGCCGGGAAGAAGAGTTGATCCGGTAAGAGCACGGTTTAGATCTCATCACCTGCAGTTCATCATGGAGGACTTGGAAGGCATTACGGAGCTTCACTACCTCCGAGGGCCCCAGTGGCCTGTTTATCTGTGCGGAGTGGGACAGTCGGAACTGCGAGCCCAGTGTATCGACGTGCTGACGGCCGGCCACTGTGCGGGATTTGTCGGACTCGGTCCGTGCGCTGCGCCCTCGAGGACGGCGCGGCTCATCCCGGCTCAGAGCGGACAGTGGCCGCTTTCAAAAGCGCCGCCCGCCCACCCGGCTCCTCACAAGTGGCGAGCCATTCAGCCCGAGGTGGCAAAAAACACCGCCCGTTAATCCCCGCCGGCGCGGTGCGGCGCGGCGACCAACTTGTTTGGACAGTCCTCAGCATTGGGGACGCCTCTCGGCTCGTCACGATTCTCTTCCTATCGAGGACACGCCCTGCAGGCTTTTCTAGAACTCATCCTTGCAACTGGGACTTTTCTTCTGAAGGACTCAATCAGACATCCAATGTGTAGTCAAAATAATAGCGGAATGGTAGAGGATTATCTTGCGAATCTCTACTGGTTCATCAGATTCTCAGAAGTCAATATTCGTAGGTACTTCCGTGTTCCGTCACATAATACTCTTTCAAATAAATTGCGACTGGGGTGGCTTTGACGTTCCTTCATTGTGCAAGAATTGTATAGGCAGCGAAATAACAGCAAGTTGCTTTGATTCTTGCGGATGGTAAATTGCCCCAGTCATGGAAGTTTATCTTCGAAAATTGTACTCTCAGGTGAATTTAGATCAGCTACGTAGGATTTGGACGTTTGATACTGACTATCAGCTGTCTGTTCATTGATACGCAAGTGGTTCCTGTACTGCATATGGGAAAGTGGTTTGTTTCGACGACTAACGAGATGTAGGTAGCAACTTCTGTCAGTGGTGGTTCTGTGAAGAATGGTTTCTCTGTTTCTTTGCTTCCGCGTTAGCTCCAATATCCCACCGAATGCAACGTGCAACTATTTGAATCAGCATATTCAGATTTTGCACTAGGTTAGATTTGTACGTGTCACCTCACTGCAATTAGAGCAGTATCATTGAGGTCGTCATCTACGGGGTTAATCCCTAATGAAATAATCATGACGCTCGAGCCGAATCCACTTGATCACTTTACTGAACCTCTTATTTAGGAACTGAGAGAACTTGGTTATGATTAATGTTGATAGTAGATGTTTGAGGATGATAACAAATTTAAATACCACACTCAGAAACTTTATTCATATTTTTTAAGCGTATATGTTCCGTAACGGAGACCGAGTTGTATGAGTTAGAGGGTCTTTTCTTATGCACTATGAATAGGAAAATGGCCAGAGTGCAAGCTCCTATTCAAGGTTGTAGTGACAGTCTGAAAGGAAGTCCTAATTCTGTAATTTTTTACCATTTTAACAGGGCTGTGTGATTAGCACCCTGGAGATAAGGGAAAAGAGAACTGCCTTTCCAAAAATTGTATTGTACACAGGGAGTGGAGGGCATAAAATGTATATGGCGGGCCAGCCCTCTGGTGTTAATGTGATGTACTGGCTGTGGCGGAGCTTACCTGTTCCAGTGAAAAATCAGTAATTTATTGTTTTCTCTCGGCCTTCTATTCTAGAATTCTGATTTTCATGCATAATAATTTCTCCTGAAATTGTAACATTAGCTTTCTTGAAATTTAAGTTTTGAATTGCAAATTTATTTTTTCTGCTACATAAAGCCCTTTTTTGTGAATTTTGTTCCGCATCTAATCCAAGCTTACGGTCCGATTACCTACCTGACTCAGTCACCTTGGTTCAGTGCGGGCTATGAAGAGGAGTTGCCGATACTTCTCTGTGGTTGAGTGATCTTGTTGTACTGTGCTAGTGTCACTGGATAAGCAAATCATTGAGGATAAAGACACTAGAACACGACTGCGCTACAGCAGCCCTCAGAGTGTCGTAACACAAGCTGCCTGCTGGTCGGAAAGGTAATTGGGAAAGCAAACAATGTGCTCCATTTCCTAGATCTTAGTTAAAAATAGTGTTCTCCGGGAATTGAATCGATGCCATGCAAAGAACCAGAGCGATTTCACTTGGAACACTGCTGCCTATGTCCCCATCAGAAAGGGTTAGCAGAAACTCAGGAGAAGTTTCAAACAAGAGCAGTCTGATTCGTGTCAGGTATACATAGTTGGAGTGAAAGCGTAAGTGTGATGTGGCAGGAATTAGTTTGGGAAGATCTTAAACACCATAGGAAGTTCATGACAGAAAACTCATTTTATTACCAGCTACATTCACATCCAGGAACAACCGAGAAATTAAGAAAAAATAGACTAATAACCGACTATTTTATTTACCTATTTTTGCCATGGGTGGTAAGGAACTGGGACAGAAAGGAACTTAAAATCAGACAGGAGTTAATCTTGAGGAACCGCTCCGGTAATCATGGATTTTTCATTGTTTTTCTAAATTACCTCAGGCGAGTTCCAGGATGGCTGTTTAATAAAACCTATGGTAACCTCATGTTATATCCCGTATTTCTCGTCCTAGACATGTTCGTTTACGCATTAAATCCTCCTTACTTTACATACTGCAATTTCCTCCAACCACTGTGTAGTGAATCGCGGAGTCACGATAATAATAATAGGGTGCGCATACTCATCGTGGGTGAGGTTACTGCTCCCTCATTGCCTTGTTTTGTTGCATATCTCAGGGGAATGTACTGATGTAACAGTTATGGGTGATGTCGTAACAACATCGAAAAGATAAACTACTGCGGACTTTAGTAATTAAACTGTCAACGACAAGCTGGTATATAAGTCCGTGCTGTTAGCGGATTCAGACGGGCTTTTGAAGGAATATGGGCAACAAATTTACAGCTTCAGTTTGTTGCTAACTAATGACCATATACAGTATTTGGTTCCTACTTCTTTGTTACGGTATTACGCAGTAGCCCAAAACTTTGGCATCTACAAAGACAACAAAGTGATTTAGTGATATTTAAGTAGAAAACTGTACAGCCAATGCAGAACATTGGAAATAATGAAGAAAAATACTATCCGAGTTGCAGTTTAATATAATTCTTTTTTGTTTTGTTTTTGAAACATATTTGAATTTAATAGATACGGAATTTTGGTACCAATTCTTTGGGACACAATGCAGAGCAGAAAAGTAGGAGATCGAGTAGACCATATTCTGCTGCTTTGCAGCTAGGATTATGAACGAACTCTGTCCCGAGAAAATCCATTTAGTATTCAAAATGAGTATGAGTCGTGCTTATTTGGTTTCTACAATAATGTTTCAGCACTTTTACAAAACATTCTCTGGTACAAAAAAATTCAGTGAAATAGTAATTCAGTTAGAAAACTACGTTAAATTTGTTTATCTGGATTAAGAATTTAAATTACAATCTTGAAACAGCGCGACATTAGCACTTATACTTGTTTACATAAACGTCAGAGGTTGCGATTTCTTACAGGCTAAATAGCAGAATAAGCGGATTACACCAATTAATTACTTAATTTATAACCAACGTTTGCTAAAGATATTTTAATTCATTTATAATCTGTTTCTTGAAACTGTTAGACGTAGATTTAAGTCTCTAATTATTTCGGTCAGCAAAAAGCTCTAAGATTTCTGTTTCACGAACTGGAAATAATTGCTCCAGCACACACTAACCTTCTAAACAGGTGTACGATCGAAATCATGGAATACTAAAATGACTGAATTAACATTGAGTGTTGCAGAAACTGAGCTCCAGTACTATGCGTTTGAAGTTACAGGATTGAGCCTGATATAAGCAGCTGAGGTTAATGAGGCATCGAAGACTGAGTAAACGACTTTTAATTCGTTACACTCTCCACAATGATGCGGGTAACCTGAAGCATGGAGTATTTCGTCCATACGAAGGTAGCTTGGTCGGAGACGACAGTGTTATTTAGAAACCACAATTGACCAACATCGTGTTCGTCACCTGTCCTGCGGAAATGAAGGGAGTTGGAATATGATGCAAACGAAGTGTTATGAGGAAGAACTGTGTTGCGATAAATTACTCCTATTGCAGTTGCTAAAATCTTTTGTCGCTAACAAAAACGGCGTTAGAACTGTATTAGCGATAAAGCCTCGTGAATTGTTTCTTTCCTACTGCGTAATTTTGCTTACGACTAATATGATAGTGAGGACGGGGTCACCGTACTTTGAATGAAACACACTTACAAAGTGCAGATACCATCCACAGTTCCCCTCCATCAGGCGACTTAGGACAGGAAAGTTTAGTGCTCCACTTGTGAATCTCATGATTGAATCAACGAAGATATCGATTAGGGACGTAGTTCTCGCTCTCTGGAATCGATTTAATCAATGACGTGAATGCCCCTACTCGAATCTGAGAGCTCTGCTGAATTTTGTTCGCACGTCAGGTGTGTTCCTCCAGCGTAATTTACTAAGACTTTGTTGTGATGGCCTTTATTTTGAATATGGATTCAAATATAATTAGCGTTAGTTGTTAACTATAACATCATTTCGTCTGTCACATCATACCTACAAAATTCATTTGCAATGGTAACGTTACATTATAATAAGCAGTCTTCTCGATCTGTGAACCTTCTATAAGCACTTCCACTAAATACAATTTGCAGAAAATACTTATCGTGAACTCTGAAAGCATATCACGAGAACTGGTGTAGAATATACACGAAAATATTTTATTTGAAACAGGAATGGCAGTGACTAATTGATCTTTTATGGGTAATTAAAATATTTTAGAAACGTAGCGAAAATATTTTCTTTTTGCAATAACTCGTCGTCGACGACGAGGTGGCTAGGAAGGACTGGAGGGCAGGAACTCGGCCATGGTATTTTGAAGAAACCATCCCGGCATTTGCGCGAAACCATGGAAAATCGAAATGTGGATGGCCGGCCGGGGATTCAAAGCTGTGTGTTCCAGAATGCGAGGCCAGAGCGTTACAGCTCAAGCACGACGCTCTGTATCTTGAGGCTAACTTGGAAATATTTTAATAAAATTAACAAGCTCGTAAGTTATTCTAGCGGTTTCATTTGTCTTAGAACTTTTTAATGCTGTAATCAGTCTTGAGCTGGTTTGATACAGTCCTCCATCCCTTCCTATCTTCTGCTAACCTCTTCATCTCTACATACCCCTTACAACTCATGTCCTCAATTATCTGCTTCATATATTCTAATCTATGTCTTTATCTACAGTTCTTACCTTCAACTGTTTCCTCCACTAACAAATTAACCAATACAGCATGACTAAAAATATGACCTAACAGCCTGTCACTTCTTTCTGTGTCTTCCACAAACTTCGTTCCTCGCCTATCATTTCCAAAACTCGTTCATTTCGTACTTTGTCTGTCCACTTAATTTTCAGTATTCTTCTGTAGCACCACATTTCAAATGCTCCAATTTTTTTTCATTTTGGTATTCCTAAAGTCAATGCTTCGCTACCATGAAGTGCTGTGTTCCAGACATAGAGTTAAAAAAAAAAAATTCTTTCTAAGCCCTAGATCAACATTTGAAAGTAAAAGATTTTTCTTTTTCATGAAGCTTCTTTTTGCAAGGTATATTCTGCTTTTAAAATCATTCCTGCTTCGGCGATAAATTGTAATTTTGCTTCCCAAGTAGCCGGGGCGCATTTAAGCATAGGCTACATAGGCTGTAGCCTAGGGGCCCGCAGCACAAAGAGGGGGCCCGCGCCACAAGGAGTAAAGCTAAAAAAAGGTCGCCCATAATTTTTTGGGGCCGAATTTCGAATTTAAGCATCCACAGTTCGCTGCCAGAGGGGCCCCCGCATAGGCCACTGCCGACAGGAGGGCCCGCACCACATGTATAGCCTAGGAGCCCACAAAGCCTAAATGCGGCCCTGCCAAGTAGCAGAATTCACTTACTTCTCCTGTTGCACCCGATCCCATTTTTTATATATAATCTACTATGATTGGTATCATCTCTGCTACATTTCATCACTTTTGTCTTGCTTTGATTTATATTGTCTAAAATCTTCCTTTAGTATTTTGTTCATGCCATTCAGTAACTTCTCAGTATCCTCAACCTGTTCTGCTAACAAGACAATCATCATCAATCAGCAAATCGTAGCATACTGATTTTTTTCTCCTTGATCACACGAGAAATTTTCTTTTACTTCCTTTATTGCTTCCTTTACATACAAGTTGAATATTATCATTATAATAGAAAAATAAATGACTGTTATTTATTGTAAGTTCTCAAGTAGCCCTGTGCGTCTGCAGGTGAAGTCTTTGCTGTATACGTCTGCCCTCGTGTATTTATTACAATGAGCGGCAGGAAAGAAAGGGCTGCTGCCTTGTCAGGGACTCCTGCGGGTGACGGGTCCGTATCCACTGTGCGTGTGCTCCTGCCGCTGTCTTCATATCTTACCACTCTTGTGAGGGAAGGAAGCACGGGCGCGCTACCCTGCGCAGCGGGGGAACGTCATGTTAACTTCACTGCAGCTGCTCTTTACCAGGGACGGACACTTTAACCATTCACGCTCTAGTTTCACTTAAACATTCCTATCACTACAGTTCTTCAAGGGCCAACATTTCCTCTTTCGTATAAACGAATGCACTTACTATATTTTTTCGTAAATTAAATATGTTAACTGACTTTATTATTTGACGCTTAATAAAACCATAATATTCACGACTAGTAAATATTATCTCTGCTGAAAGTGCATAATTGATCAAACCTTGGCAGATCTACTGTAGGGATAGATTTCATAATAAAAAATTCCGTCTACGAACAACTGTTATGGTGAATGTTGTTTATTCTTCAGACGAGTTTCGCCCTACTGTCTAGGTCATTATCAGTGGTTGTAAATGTATCTTCTTATAAAAAAATGTGTATCATTAAAATTATTAAATACAATATATAAGTGTGTGTGTGTGTGTGTTTGTTTGGGTACACTGTACTTACCAGGTATGCTGCTAACTCTTCACATGACGGTATGGAACAGCACTTTTAGATACATTTTTATACATGTAGCACTATTTAACACTTTTACAAACTTGTGCTTTGGTGTTACTCTTAATTGTTTATGTACAAGCCTTTAGTTGTATTTTTTTCCGTGTTTTATGTTGCATATTATTTATTTTCTTAGTTATAAACTTTGCAGATTTTCTTATAAGAGCTGCACGCTGAACGCATTGTCACCATAGAGGGCTGAATGGTGAAGTAATGGACAACAATCGATACATTACGCTGGAAAAAAAAATCATTCTGGTCGCATAAGACATTAAACAAATTCAATTTCACTCATTTTTGTTTCGTTATTCAATCTTGCATAAAGTGAGTTTTCACAGTTTGAAAGCTTATGGTATAGCGTAAATTTTGCTGTGTATATTATGACACTCCGCGACGACCGGGCAACGGAGCAAAAAAAAATTAATTCGTTCATTTCATCAACAGATAGGCGCCACAGACCACACTGCATCTCAGATGAAGAATCCTTTGCGAGATACCGCCAAAGACAACGTTCAGCGCAGATTAACATTACACACTTTTGATTTTGTCAATATTGTTTTTAACTACCTAATTTCGGTCATTTATTTCTCCAGTACTTTTAGAACAGGGTATGTTAAAATACAACTAAAACGTTAATCAAGTTACTAAATCAAAGATTAACACCTCAATAACCGTAACGAAATAGCGGAATTTAATTTACAGTACAGTTGCAAAGATAGTACCTTAAAAAAGTTTATGCTTTGCTATTAGAAGAAACACAATAGGCGAAATAAATAAGTAAACCAATGATGCGGGTTTGTTGGCTCAACCGCGGCCTATAAAATGAACAGTTTTAATAAAGTGCTCTATTTGTCTTGTGTTGTGCTTACTGTTATATTAAATTTTTACTTGAAACAATACAGATATTAATAAATAATAATTGATAACTGCCAAAGACAAGGGAAATAAAGCACTTACTATTTTAATCGATGTTGTAGCGTTTACTAAATAGGATTATGTACAGAGATCATTAGGACTAAAGACGCTACAAGTTAAACGCTTGGACAGGAGCATAGCTAACGTTTATCAAAGCTGAATGTTGCAGCGTCATTGAAACACTGATATACACGAACACACAATGAGCGTTGGAACTGTCGTGCTTAAATCCCTTTTTCAGCAACAGATCTATCTCACTATTGTGTTGGAGAACGGATAAAAACCCGAACATTCTGGTTTTCTCCTTCCCAATGTTCGATTTTATATACATCTATGTATAAGATTAACCTAAATCTCACAGATGAATTTTGGCTTTATTATTCTATGTCTACAACCAAAAACGGAAGTGGATAGTACTGAAAACGGAACCATATATGCAGAAAACCAGCAACTAATCAGAAACAAGAGGAATTATACATTTAATAAGAGAGAAAATTTATAGAAAAATGTAGACGTTATCACTGATAGACGTTTACTGCAATGAGAGCTACGAACCAGGCGCCTAGAACACTCACTTTTAATGTTTTTATTTTAAAGCTCAGAATTTTGTAATAAGTAGCTGCATCGCAATGGGATATGTATAGACTATTGCTTTTCCTGACGGCGTGGTAGGTCAAAAATCGATAAGACAAACGACCACCCTCTTAAGATATGTTCCGACAGGCAAGAAGCGGAGCACTTTGACGAATGTGAGGAACCGCTGATGGATTGCGGCAGCCGTAAATATACGTATGAATTTATGCCGCCGCACAAGTGAAATAAGAACGCACCATTCCGGCGAGTGATATGCATCATTTGCTGGCGTAGATGCTGCCAGCTAACTCAGAGACCAACGCGGGAGGCTGGTAATATGAGAGCGCATGGTTCAACCAGTATTTTATAATCGATGTCACAGAATCGATAGGGTCATTTTACAGTCGATTTCTGAACATAGATATTTTATCTTTTATTAATTTCTTTAGTATTTTTTTTTTTTGCTGTCATCAGTCTATCGATTGGTTTGACGCTATCCTTTCTTACGGTAAGCTCTACATCTCCACATGTCCATTACAACCCATGCCCTCAATTATCTGCTTCATATAATCTTTGCCCACTTTTACAATTGTCGTTCAACCACTATTTCCAACTCCAAGAACAAAAGTGTGCACTGAACTATTCTCCGCTCCTTCACGCTCCTTTCAGGAGGGCTTTGGCAAGTAGTGGGTGACTCGTTATATCGGGTGTCATTCAGTCGCCAGAGACTCGTCCGTTAAAACAGTGTGCACCACGTGAAGGAAAGGTGAAGAGGCTATCATAGTCTCTAGTAGGAATTGGTCTCTAGTAGGAATTGGTATAAAAATAAATTCGAAAATTATATCCTTTAGAGCAAATGTGATTATGCTCTCAAATTTTCAGAAAACATGTTGCTAAAAGCAATTTTCCCGAAGACATTTTGATCGGAACACGTGCAATTATAAAAGAAATATCTTTTTACTGCCGCGTTTTCTACCGTTTACAAAGAGGCACAATCAGCAGTATGAACATGACACTGAATTAATTTCTTGTGCCACATCATCAGGACAACGTTAATCTTTAGATTTGTTTGCTAAATATCCAAGTATTTATTACGTGTCAGAATTATTAATATCTGTAAGTTATTAAAAGGAGATCTGCATTATATTGATTGGTTTCTTTTACAAATAATTGTGAAAATACATTATGGTAGCCTAATATCTTCTGCTGCGAAGAATGTCTGCAGATAATTTTGCCGTTAAACACTCACTGAAAATGTATACGGTAAATTATGTAGTGTTACTGACAGGCTCTTGACAATTGCGCGGGGTTGGTCCATAAAGTCGAGGTTACGAGGAAGCTTTCCAAACGCCTCTCTTCTTTGGTGCCACTTTCGTCGCTTGTGGCGCTCCCGTTCTCTCGGCGATTCCGACCACATCGCTCAGAAAGTTCTTGGAATTAGAGCAATTTAGCAACGTCTGAAAGGCTGAAACAAGTTGGCTGCGTGGCGGGAGAGCCGCCTTTCAGGGGAGGCGACGAGCGCCCTGACTGATGGCTCAATCTGGCCACGTGTCGTGTGCAGGGCTGCCACCTCTATGCAAACGCAGACGCAAATTGAACGCACTGCCTATTGAATCTGGCGAGCCGTGAGCAGGTAGTGGCAGTCGGCAACAAACAAATAACGCAATGCATAACACAAGTAGGCAATATAAACGTATGAATACCTTACAGATGAAACTATTTTGTTAGTAGTGATGGAGAATAAAGAAAAATAGCTCTCGATACAGGATCGCGACAGTAAATTTAAGGTACTCTACACGTAATCCAGTTAACCGGGAAGTTTGAATGATCTTTCTACGAAAATTACTAGTTATTTTTAGCTCTAATTTTGTGGCAGGTTTGTGTGTCAACGTCGATGGCATTAGAGACTGGAGGTCTGACCTGCAATTTTAGAGGATGCGGGTTCATACCCCCGGCCAGATATCCAAATTTCAGTTTTCCATGGTTTTCCGAAATCACGCCAGTTGTATGCCGGATTCCTTTCCGTTCCTTATCGCCAACACTCTGCAGCCTCTTATGACATACATGAGACAGAAAGCCCGAAAAAAATAAATAAAAAAAATCCCAAGAACTGAAACTTCTACGTATCTTTCTGTGTACTTTTTTGTGTAATTTTTTCTGCGTATTGTTTGATGTTTGTTTCACACTAGATTGGATGAACGATATTATCTTTATTGCATTTACACAGTAAATAGGGACTTTAAGTTAATCGTAAACAAATGTAAATAGATATAAATCAATTAATAAACAAAAAAACAAATTAAAATACTGGTGCCTGTATGAGTGTGCAATATTGGCGACTCTTTCAGATGTAAATATATCGTCTAACGTCGTCACCTGATTTTCAGTGAGTATTAAAGCAATTTAAACTTTAACATTTTTGATAAGATGTAAGTATACTGACGACACACATATATTCACACTTATGCATGCATAGGAATAGGTGCAAATAAATTACTACTTTTATTACCATCGTTTGACTTTTAGCTTCTCGTTACTCTAATCAGTATTCACTTGTTTCCTTCTTGCTTCATGTTGTTACTCTTTTCTCTGCAGTCATCCTGACATTACTTTAAGAAACTGCTAAATATTCTGAAGCTTCTAAAGTAACCGAACTTGATGTTTCGCCCATATTTTGTTAATCCGTGAATTTATTTCAAATATTCACTACCAATAGATGGTTCTGCAGCCATAGTTTCTGTTTCTTTTTTAAAAAATAAAATATTTTTCTATTTCCACTAATATCCGATTTAATGAGATTATAAGCAGACTCTTCTACTTCCATTTAAATTTTTTTTTTTTTTTTTTTTTTTTTTTTTTTTTTTTTTTACATTTCCCCGAACTATACTATACCGACCTATTCCATGTGAATTAACGATTTTTTTTCGAAACTTAACGTCGGAAAATAAAATCCTTGCCACTAATTTAGTCGTTTGTGGCAACAAAACATCTACTCCGGTGATGAACTAAATGGAATGCGGAAGTTCACCCACACCAGTGAGATCCTCAATGGCTTACACACGAACAACCGCATTATGTAAATCTTACTGGAATTCGGTGGTATTCACTTAGCGTGGATGCGGCTTTTGCATGTTTCACGCTGAAATAGCCTTAAAAGTCCTTTATTTCACAAGAATTTGGAGTTGGACTTCTTTTTTGGTGAAGCCTTATAAAGAAGATTTACATCTGATTGTGTATTGGAGTAAACATTGAAGACAGAAGGGTGAACTTTGCTGTATCAGACTGCACAGTTTCTTGTGACAGCACTGCAAACGCGCTAAATTGTACTGTGTTAGCTGACTCGGCACTAGTATAATAATCAACGCATATAAACCCTACTTGTAACTCGTGCGAAAAAAAAACAGATATGGTTTTCTCACTGCCACGAAAAACGAACCTGCTTTATCCTAGAAGTAGCTATTACCCATCCGTCCGTGAGCTTTTGAATATGAGGCCAGCTGAATTTTATATCGATATGATTGTATGTAAACATGTTCAATACTCCTCTCCAAATCCCTCCACTTGAGACATCTTACGGAAGTAAAATTATCTCTAAGACATTAACCGTCATGACATCTCTATCAGAATAATAGAACTGTATCGAGTGCATCTTCTTATTTATTTCCATCCCAATTGTAAAAGATAGTTTTTAATTTAGACTAATAAAAAGTAAATAATGTTATTATTCTTGACTGATGCAAAAGATCTGATATGCTTTGGTAATGTATATGACGTGTAAGATCTTCTAGAAATATCCGATTTTGAATCGAAATGGAAGGCTCTCACATTTTACTTTCTATTTTTCTCGTTTTCCTTCTGCTTTTGAACACTCAACACATGTATCTACTATTGCTAAAATCACTTCCGGATAACCTCGTTCATGAAGGCTGTGCAATCCTAGTTTACGTATGGGAAAAGTCGTTTTTTAAATCTGTAGGAGGTTCAATGTCAATGAAGAAGATCTGACTTTAGTATAAACTACGATTACTTTGAGTTAACCTTAGTTAGTAAGAATAAGAGTCAACAGTATCTAGCATTGTGATTATTTATAGGAAACTGTCGTGAATTTTGAAAAGAAGAATACTTGTGGGAAGAACGACAGAAGTGAGGATACTGCGCCTCATTTCTCCAGGATGCTGCCATTTTTTTTGTATTATTTTGCAGGTTTTTGTGAGTGTCAAGTACGCTCTCATGGTGTTACCGTCTCTGGTGACACGAGTATAATGTTTAGTTGTCTCCATACGAAACAACAGAGTAAAGGTGACAACAAAAGTAATTCATACTGACAAATACATATTTGCAATAGTAGTTTCCACTTTGAAAAAAATCCAGCAAGCGTTTGAACGTTTCACGCAACGTTCAGAACAAACTAATTATACTTTTATTAGTACTTTTGCGATGAAAATAAGAGCCGCATCGTTTTAAACTCTCAATCAACAATACATTCTTCCTACTCGATCTTAAAAAGCGTTAAAAAAGAGTAATTTTATTTGGATAAACCGCAATCTTTATTGCTTAGATATCAAGCGAAAAACAGATCTCTAAACGCCGATTTAAAATGGCGACATTTACAAAATTCTTTTATAAGACACTGGTTATATTCCACCGGAAGAGTGACAGGTGTTTATATAACATGCGGTTCGATTCGTTTGGATTAGAGAAATTTATATCCCTCGGGTGTATTGTGCTGAATGAGCGATTGAGTGGTAAAACATAGCCAACACCGCGGAATCCGCTTTGAATTTAAATAGAAGTTCTTTACAGCAGCAAATATTTCGTAAATTAATTCGTTTGATTTGTAGTTAGCGCAGTATTTTGAAATGTCGATTAGAGCTCGACCGTATGGACGAATAAATTAATCTTTTATATTGGCGCACAAATTATTTCCGTTCTGGGGAATAAAGAAAAGGGAAACTTTTTGATACTTTAATGAAGTTCAAATGAATTAGCTACAGCTACAAGGAATTACAGGATTCTTTTTCCGTCTACCGTTTGATTGGGATTAATAAAATTTCTAATTTTTTTAATTTCGAGAAGTTATGGTATTATACGGGGCCTGTCGGGGCCTTTGTCTTTCTCCGTTCATCTATATTATAATTTTTCAATAAAAAAATGGTAGTGACCTATTACTTAAGCATATGAAACAGTCTTAAGACATCCTTTCTTCTGCTGTGTAAGGAAGAACCTTCTATTCGGTGTATTGTTTCTGGTTTTTATTCAGTCAGGCTCGAGAAGTGAGTGTGATATCAAAGGGAGAATTGTATATGTGATCACATCTTTCGCAAAAATCAATCTAATACTTGAGAAGTGCTTTAAATTGAATTAAAAGGTGAGGAAATATTCGTGTCAAACAAATGGTTAACGAAACAAATCAACTGTTGTGATGCATTTTTTGCTAGCGTTTGATATATGCTCAGAAAGCGTCAAATATGATTCTTATATGTTTCCACTCGGAGGATTACGAGTTCCATTCTTTTCTCGTAAAGGGGCTCAGTGGTTAACGCGTCTGACTTGAAATCGAAAGTTTCCCGGTTCAAATCCCTGTATTGGCGGGGATTTCCATAGGTCCTTAACACTACCTTCACCTCTGGTACAGTCTGTTGTGTAATGTGAATTACGCCAGAACGCGTCTGTAGTTCGTATCCAACGTTGAACTGTAGGTTCCCTTTACCCGGTATGATTACCGGGTTAAGTTAGGTAAAAGGAAACGAACTGGACACCCTGCCTTCCTATACGAGACGTATATCTTCACGTTGAATACCACGCCCAACCCAGCTCTTTTCTCATGACTCTTTTTTGACAAGGACGGATTGTTCATTCGACTATGAATAATCACGCACATATTGACAGCAAAAGTGACGTCCGGGGGTTAACGCTGGGAAAAGCAGCTGCGATGAACCGCACATGACCGGCACGCATTCTGGTCGGTAATATTTTCACAGCGTTATCCAGACGCTAAGAGAATGACACCGTACTAGATACCTCTGCTTAAAAACAGTGGATTACTTGAATTTAAGTTGTATTTTGATAGGGATTATCATGACTACCGACAGGAGTACATGAGAGACGAACCAACGAAAACTTTCCGGTAGAAGTATTTCCTTCGTTGAAATGAAAAAGGGAAGATGAAAGACAAAAGAGGAGGAAAATCGAGAAAAAAAGAAGAGGAAAAAAAAAAACGGAGAAACAGGACATCACAGAGTTGTTTCGTGTCAGTGCGTTTACACATATTTATTATCTTGAAAAAAAAAAATGAAGCAAATAAGCTCAGAAAAATATATGAAATTGTACGGAAACAGTAGGACGATGTCGTTTGAGGCTACAGTAGCAGTACATCTGGACAAGTCGTGTTACAGTAACTTAGATATCAGAGGATATTACGGGAAAGAGAAAGTGGAGTATGGGCGTCGTTCTAACCGATAAGTGCAAACCATGATTGTACTTCTACGACTGAAGACCAACGCTACCGCTGTATTTCCAGACAACTGGATCATCAGATACCAACCCTCATCGATATTCATTACGTTTGCATTTAAGAAATATGGTCTGTTGAAAAAACATGGAACAAAGGCCATCAGTTATCTATATGCAATCCACCACCAAATGATCAACGTTCACTGAGGAAAGTTCGGCGGAAGTGGATTTGATTAGGTGCAACCAGAGCTATTTTGATCTCGCCGCCACTCACTACGGTTTTATTTGGATGATATATGTATATATATTACTTGTGTGGCCTTTTGAAGGAAGTATCCCGTCATTCACCTGGAGTGATTTGGGAAACCGTGGAAAACCCCAATCTGGATACCCAGAACCATCGTCCTCCCGGATGCGATGCCAGAGCATTAACCGCTCACCCACCACGCTCTGTATTTACTTAATCGTTTCGATTGGAAATTAAACGTTTTGAAAATACAATAGGGTAAAGCTTAAACGATTTGCAAAGCCATGGATACCCACTTTAGTCACCTCAATCAACTTCAGGTAGTTAAAGCCGCGAAGTAAGAAAGAATCTGATGTTTATACTTATACGATCTAGACAGTATTATCAATGTATAGATTTTTCCACTGACCACTGGTTCGTACAACTTAGTGGAATCGATCTTAGATGTTTTACACGGTATTGTCCTTATGCTCTTCTAGTTCCAATGTCAGACATATCATCCCTGTCTTTGAATTCTGAAATTAATTCTGGGAAATTAGGGTACGGTTCCTCAAAATGAGACAAGATTGGTGAACTTGCGTTGTTTACCACGTCAGCTAAACTGTTCTGAACGTCGGTAGAATGGGAATGAATACATCCAACATTACTTACCTAGCTCACATGTAATGCATCTTTCACGTAAAATATTAAGACCATAAGTTACTGTTGCTGTTGTTCTGGGTTGAGTGTACTTAGGACCTTACAATGGGCTGTGGGATGCAGTATTTTGTGTAACATTTTGAGATTCAGCGCTGGTGTGAACTTGGTGTGGTCGGAAGTTCGCTCCTTCCGCGGTCCTGTAGGTGTATTGCGTGATACTTCCAATCCCGGCATTGCATTGCATTCGGGAGCACGCGGTTCTATCCTGGGTCCTGCTATCCAGATTTCGGTTTTCCATTGTTTCCTTCAGTAACAGGAGCCGAATGCCGAGAATTGTGCTTTCAGAAGACCAATTTTTTCGTGACTTCACCTCCATCCCATTACGTGGACTAAGTCCTAAGCAAAATAATAATAATAAAATCAATTTTCCTACCGGCAGAAGTGAAAATTCAAAACTATGAATATCATACGCGCAGGAGGTCATACTTATAGCTACAGATATACTAAATAATAATAATTCCTTATGGTTGCAATGACCCGGTGACAGGGTTTCTATTGGCTGCTCATTCCGCCCCGATCTTAGCCGCCTTAACCTAACCTGGTAGTGAAGCCACCTTCTGCGGACCTACAGTTTAACGTGGAATCCGAACTACGGAAGCGTTCTGGCTTATTTCATATTACACAGCAAACTGTGTCCGAGGTGAAGGTCGGGTTAAGGCTCTATAAAAAATCCACGCCAAGATAGGGATTCGAACCGGAGACCTTTCATTCTCCAGTCAGACAGCTAACCACTAAGCCACCATATCACTACAAATATACTGTTAACATTAGCATTTTGGTAACCTGAACTCATAAGAGTTTACCAATCCAAAAATTGCTCAACGTGCCTAAAGAAGTTTTCACTTCAAAAACTAAAAATCTAACTTCGTCCAAAACCCGAAGGTAGGTCGACTCTTCCCAAAGGAGATATAGCAAGCTATTGCGTCAAAGGCAGGAAGGCCAATTCCTTTCCTCACGGGCATACAGTTTAACGTGGAATCAGAATCACGGAACGTCCCAGCGTAGCTCATGTAATCCAGCAAATTTCTTGCTCACCACGGGGAATTGAACCCGCAGCAGGAGGGAGAAACTATCGCAAATAAGCGCGTTAACTGCTGAGCTACCAGACCACCTTACTTTGAAGTATACGTGTGTTAAGTACTATCAAAATCGGATAAAGACTGTGCTTTTGTATGAACAATCTTGACAGAAATTAAAGTGATGGGGGGAAAGGAGGAGAGGGTTTAGGTTTTTGTAACTCAAATGTAAACAATTTTTTCTATTTGTTTTAAAGTATATGCATGCAAAGTTCCATTAGAATCGGATAAAAACTGTTTTATGAAGAACATTGACAAAAAAACAACAAGAACAACAAAACGAACATTCATTTTTGTATATTAGATACAAGTATACTCTATATTTTCATTGCTGTCCAAGTGCAACACGCCATACTTGTAACTACAGAGCTACAGATGTCCTGTTATCATTAGCATGTTGGTGACGCATCCATAAAGTGTCCAACGCGCAACGCGTCATAGCATGTCGGTGACGGGAAGTCGGGAACTCATAGATTTACCCCCGTCCAATCATTGCCTAACGCACCTTCATAAAATCCTGATGCCGGTTTGATGTTAATAGTTCGGTTTCCAGAAAAATCCTCTCTTTCCGAGAGACTGCAGTTCCTTCAAACCTAAGTACGCCATTCCCCTTTCACCACTGTGTGTTGCTCAAAAGTTGAAGTTGATAACACTGTCTACTGGCCCACTGTCTCCGAGGGAAGGTCGCGATGTTGGGTGTTGTCGAGGTGGTGAGTGCCGAGCTGTGTGTCGCGCGGCGAATCCGCCGAGGCGGCCGGCGCGCGGCGGGCGAGGCTCTTTGCGTGATGAGCTGGCGGTGCACTCTCAGCAACAACGCGCGCTCGCCGCTTCAAGCCGGGGCCTCACATCGATCCGCCTTCCCTCCCCACGACGCGATATTTCTGGGGCTGCTCCCGGATGTCGCGCGCTTCACCTGCCTCCCTCCTCTGCACGCAACACCTCCTCTCCCGACCCACGCCCTTTGCAAATATCTCCGAGCCATCGGGCGCGAATCCGTCTTCGAGAGCCTTCTTCGCCGTATCCTACTTAGCGGTGGGAGGGGTAATGCATGTGCTCCACCCAAGTATTCAGACAAGCTTCCAGGGCCTTTTCGAAGTAATTCCATTTACTCGACGAGATTAAATCCGCAGCATACACAGATGGAAACATACCATTTTTTTTGCTTATTGCTTTAGTTACATTGAGTAACGACGTACTGCTCAGGTTACGTATTGAGCCGACTATGGTTGTAGTATTTTAATTGATTTCTTATTTAGTAAACGATAAGGTACGAAATAATCGTATTCTGGAAATGATGGGTGAGAAAACACGTTCGTGGACGACACAAACAGGAATAAGAGACAGCATGGAGGATCATATTTTGAGACATACAGGATTGGTTAAATTGTTAGTGGGAGGAACAGTCGAAGGAAAGAACTGATGAGCAAGGCAAGGATATGAAAAAAAATGTCAAAATAGAAAGAATGTACGCGAATGATATTTGGTTTATACTTACTTTCTGTTAAAACCGTAATAATTGATTTCGGAGACGTAATGTGTGTAAGAAATTTACTACGTCACCTACTTTCTGATATAATGAGGAAGTTGCTGTAATAAGCGACACCAATTAAACTAATAAAAAAAACAAGCAATAATGCTCAGCATCTTATTCCTTATCCAGATACCTGTTTTCTTTGGTTCTGGAATTACAAATAAATGCGTGACAAAAGCCTCCATAATCAAGCCTTTTCTTTTACTATCTGTTCAAGTAACTTTAGTAAGAAACATGAATCGAAACTCGTGACGTTCAAATTTCAAAATGATGTCAAACATCTGTTTAATCGTATCGAAATCTTGTTAGGAAAGTCAGTTAGATACGACAAATGATTTATCACCATTCCTTTTTTAGATATAAAACAATATCGTGTTCCTATGTAAAGGTTAGAACGTATACGTAGCATACTTTTGTCAAGCTCGGAATATCTCAAATGTTGCGGCATTTTCTAAACCAGATACCAAAGATCTCCCCCCCCCCATAATTGTTGGAAACCGATGAGATTAAAATTTTAACTGCCCGACCGCTATTCAAATGAGATTTTTGCGGAATGCGCGACTCGATGCCTCTCAGAGTGGATCGGTTGCCGTCATTCCACTATGTTTCCACCGTCCGAGAATTGGTAACACTCTCTCATAGGAGCTGACCAAGTCTGAGAATGTTTCAGAAAATGGTTGGACTGTTCTTCGTACGCAGTTTGTACTGTTGTTGTTATGCTTCAGACGAATAGTATGTTATGTACACAGATTTTAAAAGGAGAGGGTGATATCTGCTTTCGGTCTACATCCCTGTGAGGTATAAGACTCACCGTCAAACACATAACATGTCCTCGATACATACAAACACGAGAGGAACACTTGAGATTTAACGCAGACCATTAAAACACAATTTAGTATTTAGAAATTCTGTGCTTCCAGTAAATAAAATTTCTTTCGTTATTGTCCCTAAAACCAGTTAACCTGAAATTGAGTCTCGAACACAGTAATTTACCGACCTCTAACACGATATGGAATTAACGTCTTTTTAATTTCATGTTTAGTATATTCTGTTATTCGTACTAGACTAAAGAAGAAAAAAAAATCATCCTGCATGGTGGGTGAGCGGTAAACCTCTAGCCGCGCATTCGGGAAGAGGCGGGTGCGAATCCGACCATTCAGATTTTGCTTCTCTTTGTTTTCCCCAGTCACTCCAGGCGAATGCTGGGATGGTTCCATCAAAAGGCGTTGGCTGAATTCCTGCCCTTTTCTTCCCCCCCGTTCCTTTCTCGCCTCTAATTATCTATACGTCAGCGATGCGTAACGTCTTAAATAAACTCTTATATTTTTAGATAACTGATGAACAAAATGTAAAACAACAGTACAAAAACTCATGGATTATGTTGACGCTAAATTTATGCCTTCCAGCCAACTCGGGTTTTATGTTCTCACATGAGAACTATCGAGTAATATTATACAACATTACAGAAAACGATTATCTCAATATTTTGAAGAAATATAAAGATACTCGGCTATTGCTAATTGATGCCTGCGGCAGTAAGATATTTACTACAAGTTCTTCGTCTTTAGTTATTTGCTTTATCCACTTCGCCTGCATTTAGTTTATTCATTTAATGTTGAAATTAGGCTTCACCAACTTTGTAAACTAGCACAGGTTGATGAAAATCCTCATGTTGTTATTGCAAGATGCTTGTAAACAAATTTTAATTTTTGTGACGCCTTTTGTGCTGTTACAAGAATGTCAATATGTACCTCAGCAAATTGATACGAATTGTCAGTTAGACGTTTCATAAATATTAACTAATTATCCCTCGTATGATGTGATTGATTGAAAAATATGAACAGTTTGGTAGAACTATCTAACAGCAACTTAGCGCTGTCATAATTAAAATAGGCAAAAAGTATAAAAATGGTGAAAATAAAAACACTAAACCTAACAACATCTCTCTAATGTTGCTTACGAACGATACAGATTATGATTTTGATGTATTTTCTGGTTTCGTTTAGTGAATTCTAGATGGAGTAACGTTTCTTCCTTGAAAACACTCATTTAAAAAACAGTTTAATACCAGAAAAGCATTAAGTACTTGGAAGTTTCTTTAAGCTGCAAAAAACATCTATACTACTTATTTTCTCGTTCAATAAAACCAGTTTATGCTATTCATATAAAACACAATTCCTGGGACTAGTACTGAGCGCCAGATTATAACAGAATGATTGTCCTGGATTGTGAGATATTTTTCGCTCGACATATTTATCGGATGAACCAACAACTTTACTGTAAAATATTCTGTGCTATATTTCAAAGTTAAGTCTTAAGTCCCTCACGTCACGCTTTAGTTTTGGTTGTCTGATTCTCTGTTTACTCGACCAAAACGGAGTTAGCCCTCTCTTCAAGTAGGTACCATTACGGTTGTGTGTTGGACAAGCTATCTGATTTCGAGTTCGAAACCACTGATGCTTTTTTTTGTTTATGGTTTTACTCCTCAATGACTTCGGTATTGTTCGGGACGACAGACAATATCGGGGCAAAAAACGAGAAGGAATTCTACCATCACCTTTTAAAGGAACCACCCTGACATTCACGTTGAGTGATTCCGAAACGTCACGGAAAACCGAAATCTGTTTGGCCGGATGGGAACCTGAACCGATGACCTCCCGAAAGCCAGGACACCAGCTCACCGCCCACCCCCACCGCACTCGATACGACTCATAGAGATGGTTGATTTTATCGAAATACAAGCAAAAAATCTCGTCAAAAATAACGGGTTTAATGGAATGTTCTGGAAATTAATTTCTTTTTAGTTGCTTACCTAAATAGAATTGTTATAAAATAAAGCTCAATGTGCTGTAATTTCTCGTCCCTTGTGATGTAGAAAAAATTTCACTTGTCAATTTGGTCTAGGTTGCGTTTCAGCCTAACCACAATTTCCACCAATATCGTCGATAGAAAATTAAAGCTTCAATCACACGCGAATTAATACATTACCTGTATGGAATGTCAATGTCATCATCCATCGCTATACAAACTTTATTCAAAATCTTCACAGTTTCTTACATCTTTCTTATTGTCTACGACGAAGATCGAGGGTTTAACGCCTGGCACAGCTTACATCCGGATGAAATAATGACCCCAGTGAAAACGAAGAATGCTAAAAATAAATCTTAACGACTTACGTCATTCCACGTAAAATGTTAGTTATAATTGTAGTCTATGGTGTATAGATCGCGATCAGTGTCGAACTACTTTCGTTGAAACGAAGTAATGATTTAAGTAACAGAACACTCAAGAAAACAAATTAAATAATTATCTTTTTAAAAAAAAATAAATTACTCATGCCATCTGCTGTAACGTCAAGTGCCAGTTCTAATAACAATCTGTCAAAACTGCCGCTAACATTGCGAAAATTAAAGCTTTTATATATATCTGTGGCCAAAGATTTTGACGAATACGAATATTATACAAATCTAAGCATCTAATTTTTATTAACTCGTTTTAACCGTAATACGTACTTTTATTTCTATGAGTTAATTTAGTCGCGGATGATTAGAAATGTTATTAAATAACGTGCATAACCAAAAACAATGGCGTAAAGTGTGACGTCACTGCGCGACGTCATGGCACGACAGGTGATGTTATAGATGACCAAAAGTTGCTTATTATAATATTAGATTAGCGTGCATTACATACGTGATGCAGATGTTGCGTGGTTTTTAAAGGTCTCCGAATATTTTTCAGAACACTCCAACTCTGAGTATTATCAGCATATATAAAACAGAAATTTTACGGGATATCCGTTCCGAGCATTGTTTGTGAGCAGTAATGCTCTTGCTTCGCATTCGGGACGATGCGGGTTCGAATCCATGTCCAGCTATGCAGATTTGGGTTTTCCATAATATTTCCAAATCACTTCTGGTAAATGTTGCGAGGGTTCCTTCAAAAGGCCGTGGCGAAATTCCTTCCCACTCCTTGTCCCCAGTCCTTTCCCGCCTCTAATGACGTCGACAAGGTGCAAAGTCAGAAGCCAAATAAAGGATATCTGTGTTGCAATAAGTGAGGAAATGTTGAAGAATTTTCATTCTAGATTTGCAAACTTGATCTAGAGTGGAATAAAATGGATTGGATAGAACAATGTGTGAAATATAACCGGTCAGTGAGAATGGTATGGTAGCACAGTGGATGTGTAGCGTATTCGGCAGGGCAGGACGGGAGGAGCGGTTTTAAAGCGTCGGCGGCGGTCGATGCGGTGCGTTCTCAATTTAGTTCTCCAACTGAGGAGAACTTTTGGACGGCACAACTCGAGCTAATTGCCAAGCAGGCACGTGACGTCCTTGCAGCGCAGAGCACCTGCCAGGCAGCCTCGAGGATCCCGCCGCGGTCCCCTCATTCAATCCACAACCTGCACGAAACAAACTTCTACACTCACAAATTCGGTCGCCCCTCTTTTAATAGAATTTATTTCTATATTTCGTTAGGTATGGATCATTCTATTCTTTATTTTGAGCACAAACTGGTATTAGACGAGTGACATGACTTTTTTGCTGTTATAAGTTTCTCCACTTGTTTGATGCAATTCTCCATTTCTTCTTAACTTGCACTAACTCTTCATCTCAACATACCCCTTACAAACTACGTCTACAATTATCTGATTAACATATTCTAATTTTTATCTACCTCTACAGTTATTTCCTTCGACCGTGCCCACCATTAACCAATTAATGTCTTAAAATCTGACCACAAACTTATTTCCTCACCCATCATCTCCAAAACACGTAAATTTCCTATTCTTATCTGTCTACTTAATTTTCAGCATCCTTCTATAGCACCACATTTCAATTGCTTCAATTTGCTTACCGAGCGTGGTGGGTGAGTGGCTAGCGTTCTGGCCTCGCATTCGAGAGGACGGCGGTTCAAATCCCAGTCCGGGCATCCAGATTTGGGTTTTCCATGGTTTCCCCAAATCACTCCAGGCGAATGCCGGGATGCTTCCTTCAAAAGGCCATGGCCGAATTCCTTCCCTTCCTTAACCCAGTCCCATCCCGCCTCCAATGACCTCGACGTAGACTAGGCGTAAAGCCATCAGTAAAAAAAATCAATTTGCCTTCTTTCTATTATTCCTAAAGTTTATGCCTCGATACCATAAACTGCTGGGTATCACAAATAGAGTTTTAAAAAGTTCTTTTTGAGTCTAAGATCAGTTTTTCAAACTGAAAGATTTGTCTTTTTCAAGAAGGCTCTATCTAACTGCAACTAGCTGTCTCATGTTTGTAAATACTGTATTATGTTTATTGCTAGTCAGAAGTTTCATGCGTTGAGTAGCTTGTTTAGCATTTAGTGTGTTGGTTATTCTGTTGTTCGTCGGCAGGCAGAGAGAGTGGTTTGATGCAACAGCATAGCTCGAGGCTCTATGTGTTAGCCGAGAATTGGATTATCAGTGTTTTGACAGTAGCTAATATTGACCACTAAAGGAATGTAGTCTTGTGTATCAGAGACACGAATAGTCACTTTAAACGTCACCTTTTTAGAATAAATGAATATCCTGTCCGATAGTGATTTATGATTGTCTGCTGACGTTACCCACCCCAGTATATTCTTATCAGCTGATTATTTTCGAATAATGAGGTGAATACAGCAAATTTGTGCGTGATAGAGTGGTTCAATACCTCTGTCCGTGACACACCGTTTACGCTTTTCGGAGTATGCGGCGAAATCCACTTAAGCAATTCTGTACAATGCTAGCTCATGGACGATACTAATTACTCCAACCAATTAACTCATGCACGTTAATGAAGGAGGATCATTGATGATTTATTTATTTTTTGTTTCCGGAAAGTTCCAGTGTTCTTAGATTCCGATTGTGTCATGATTTGCAATAAACTGTTTGCCGCGAATACCTGGCTAGTTCAGCTTTCTTGCTTATGGCTTACGCCTCGTCGACACCAAGGTCATTAGAGGCAGGAAACGACTGGGGACAAGGGACAGAAACGAATTCACCCATGGCCTTTTGAAAGAACCTCCTCGTATTCATTTAGGAAAACCATGGAATACCGAAATCTGTATGTTAGTACAGGGATTCGAACCTGCGTCCCCGAATACGAGGCCAAATCGTCGCCACTCACCCACCAAGCTTGACTTGTTGAGATCGTTGCGACGAGATGCTTGGCATTTTTGACTCTCTCTTCATCGAAATATCCCCAGTTAGATAGGCTAGTCGAGGCAGTGGCGTAGAAGTCGCGTGAGGTTTGCTGGCAGGGGGTCCCTGAGCTTACCTTAGGGGCCCTCTGAACTTGGGGGTCCCGATGCACGGCACCGCCTAGCCCTCCGAGAGCTATGCCACTGAGTCGAGGGACAGCTGACTAATTTCCAGGCCCTGCAGTCTCCGGTATAATTGCTGCTGATGTCTTCGTGCCTCTGGACACTGAGGGGATCAGTCGTATTCAGGAAACTCTTTCTGGCCTAAGTTTAATGGAGTTCATATTTATGCCCAGAGAAGTGCAGAAGGGGATCTACAGGGTGATTCAGGAGAAATGTTGAAGGAGGTGGCAGTGAGTAGAAAAGTTCATATAGGAGTGTGTCAGATTTACATTCGTTTTGGAGGTACAGGTGTTGGAATGTTATGCATAAAGTAAACCTTAGAAAATTATCAAAATCACACAAATAAATTATTGAAGTACTTTTGTTCATGCAAAAAAATCTATTTGTTATAGATGAGGTAAAAATACTTATTCATCATCACAGCGGTATACATGCTTCATGGGCTAAAAAGTGCATAAGATGTAGGTAATGATGACAGTGCTGAAGGTTTTTCGCTTATTAAACTTTTCTTATTCGGTAGAGCAGCTGAAAGGGATTGCTGCCTATATGCCTCGTATTTGACGCCAAAATTGGTAACACTGCAGATTACCAACAAATCACTTGAGCGTTTAGAAACGTTCGGCAATTACAGCCAATTATTGTTTCCAGTAACCTTTTGTTTTGTGCGCGGATATTGGTCATCGAACAATGGAAGTTTGTTGCCAATTAATGGGAATTTATGTGCCAAAGGTTGCAAAATTTTGGCGACTCTGGCACCGGAATTGGCGGCTCGCTTTGTTTGTTATGCATGAGAGGGGGGGTGGGAGGTTGTTGAAGCTTCCAGAAAATATGTGGTGTCACGTGATATTTTGAACTCACTACTGTGCAGTTCACAATGAAGTGCTACGTAGAGGTGGCTGTGGAGATTATTCTTCCATTCCAATCACTTAATATCGTGATTCATGAAACGAACTAGAACTACTTTTCTTTCCTTTCTGTTTTTCATTATTTGTCACGATATAGAGTACAGCATAGTTTCACTGACAATACTGTGCATTAAATTGAAAATAATAAATTCTACTGTTCCGTGTTTCACTGGGATTCATCTTACTGCTACATGGTGGTTGATGTAACTGAATTTACCTTTGGTATATTATCTCCGATAATCCGTCAGAGGATGTCCTCTGTATTTTACTGGTTTATGTTGATCAATGGCATGGTGTTTCGTTCAGTTATGAGTGAGATTTGTTTGTTTGTGGCTTTACGTTTCGTCAACGTCGAGATTATTAGAGGCGGCAGGACTCTGGGAAAAAGAATCTGGAAGGAATTTGACCATGAACTTTTGAATGAACCATCGTGGCATTTGCATAGGGTGATTTCTGGAAACCATGGAAAACTGAATGTATGGTGACCGGTCGGGTATCTGAACCGCGCCCTCGCAAATGCGAGGCCTGAGCTTAATCGGAGACCCACCGGGCTCGGTTTGCGAGTTATGTGTATTTGTTGTTGTTGTTGTTGTTGTTTTTTTTCACCTAGGCAAATACTTCTTCTTTGATATAACAAAGAAGTTTAAAATGGCGTCAGGCGAAGAATCATAAGTACACTGGTAACTCGGGTATATTCTTTTTTATGTGTAGAGAGTTTTTTGTTTGTTTGTTGAGCTGATATATTTTTGATATCTTCCTTGTTTTACTTATTGAATGTAACTTAAGTTTTGGCAGGTTTTCTGGCGAAAGTGTCATTGCTGTTTCGAATAATAACAACATTACTCAAAGGTAAAGAAGATTTGTTTACGAAATATGTATAAAACACTTTAGTTGCTTTTAACATATGTTTCAATAATAGATATAAATGTTTTCTGCCTCCTGCTAAGCAATTTTGCACTATTTTTTGGTATGGTACATCACTTTCATCGCCTTTTCTGATAATATCTACGCAATTTCCTCGGGGATGTTGTTCTCGAAGACGTTTTCTATTAAAAATTCATAAAAATTAACGTAACTGCCAACCTGGGAACAGTTACTGCACGTCTCCATTAAGAGAGATTAAAAAACTATTAAACACTATGTTTTTATGTAATGTGATGTGAACGGTGTGACGTACCTGTTACAATATTTGATCCAATCTCTACGTAAGCAATTTCTCTTAGTTATTGTACTGCACCTATTCCAATGTTGCTATTTAATACTATGGTAAATAAATGAAAATGAACATGATATTCTGGTGTTGCTGGATTAAGAAAATTCTATGAAAAATATAAAAAGAAGAGAGAGAGAATGATGACCCACATTTTGTATTGTAACGGACTGATCACTTCCCACAAATTCACCAATTAAAACTAAAAAAAATATTAGTTTCAGATAGAAACTGGGAAATTTGCTTGTAGTTGTTGCGTGTGGATGAATGTGGAAGCCAAGAAAGAAAGAGGAGAAATGTGCCAAAGCAGTGCAGAGACTGGTCGCAGATATAAATATTCGTTTGAGTTCGAAAAATAGAGAATCAAATTTACCTCTGAGGTTTTAACCAAATCATCATACATCAATTCAGGAAATGAGGTTAAGTTTAGCGTCTTAACGTCTAGGAAATAATTTGAATTTCGTTTTTGTTTATAACGGCGTGGAAATTATTCTGAAAAGTTTAACGCGGATAAAGCATTTGACTGAGACTTTTTTTCTGTTTACATCTAGGTAAAGACTATGTGACTGATAGGGTTAGGTTATACCAAACATTTGTTCAAGTTTACTATAGTAGCAAAATCACAGCAATAGTTTTCATCAGATAATAGTGCAATTTTTACAAAAACAGGTAAAGAGATCCGTGTTCTTAGTGGCTTGCAGAAACGAGTGCGTTAAGTAAATAGCAATGACGTTTTCTAAGTTTACTGTAATTTTCTATTCTGGGACCAACTAATTAGGAACAGCAGCAGTAGTATGAACAGTGTTTTGAGCTGGTGATGGGCGCGAACTTGGCCAGTGAGGTGGGTTGAGCAGAGTGGAGCCCGCGTCTGAGGCCGTGTAATGCAAGTTTGTTGACACCGACGGCTTCATTATGGCGACCTAGTACAGGACCAGGCGACGCCTCAACCAATACAGCTTCAGAAACAGAATAAAGCACGACATCTGCTGCCATTCCAGTGCACCACATAACGTGAAATTACGTCGTATAATTAATTACACTCACTGAATGTGAGCTCTGGCCTCGCATTAGGGACAAGTTCGAATACCCGTCCAGCCATCCAGATTTGAGTTTTCCAAGGCTTGCCCAAATCAGTCCAGCGATGGCATTTCCTTTCCTTACCCACAGTCCTTTCCCGCTTCTAATGACCTCAACGAGGCCTAAAACTACGCAAAAGCTAGAAGCAAAAAAAAAAAAAAAAAAAAAAAAACAAAAACGTACGAACCTTATTTTCTTATGAACTGTGTATCAACGCTCTACCACAACGCCACAGATCATTCGACAGAGAGTTTGCAAACTAGACAGCTACCTTTTATTTTTTTTGCTTCTAGCTTTACGCCTCGGAGATGTCGTTATCATTAGAGACGGGAAGGGACTGGGGGCAACGAATGGAAAGGAACCATCCCGGCTTTCGCCTGGAGTGATTTGGGGAAACCATGAAAAACCCAAATCTGGATGATGGGACGGTGATGCGAGGTCAGAGCGTTACCGTTCACCCACTACGCTCGTCACTGATCTACTCGGGAACTAGAGCACCCACCATAATGGCATCGCATGGGAGGTGACTTTCGAGACAAAAAGTGTGTCGTCATTGTGAAAGGCGACATTTATCGATTAACTGATGTTGAATACTTTATTTAAAAACTGTGCTTAAAGAGAGGTACGTATGTGAGTGATATCCTGTAGATCATGGACAATACTTGCAACCATTTGTAAAGTTGTGTTCCTGAGCAAACCACTAGTGATAAGATGCGATAATTTGTGACTAAAAGTGAGACAACATTTTCTTAGACTTGTCACTAGGATTAATTAGAATAAAAACGCTTGGGGAAAATCATACCTTCGCTTGATGTATAATAACAGTAATTCTAATGGAAATAATAATATTAATTTCATTCAATTTTATTATGGCCATTAACAAACAGCTATCTGAAAGAACCTAATTTAAAATCTCTTGAAGGAAGGAAATTTTAATTCGTTTCAGTTTCTACAGAATAACGATATGACTCATCGCCCTGCAAACCCAGTGAGCACAAATGTTGTTCACAATGGAGAAACCGTGACAATCGCAGCGTTAGTCGTTCGGCTCCTTCTACACTTTGCTTGGTAAGCAAGTGTTGTACTTGACCGTACACTGAATTCCACTGATGCTATTAACTAACTAAATTAGTCGAGCACAAGTTCCACTTCCAAATTTCAACTCTTAATCAAATTTTTAAATCCTTTTCGGATTAACCACCATTCTTAGCAAGATCGTCTTTGGTACCTATATTTTGTAATGTAATCTGGGTGGGCATCATGGCTGGGTTTCCCAATGAACGCTAGGTTTTTTCTATCTGTCCAGCCTTTCGTAACGTAAGAACCTACGATGATACTCGTGGAGACGATAGTGATCGACCGGAGCGAGGCTTGTTACTTATTACCGAAGATCACGTTTCGGAATACGGAGGCCTCAAAAGAAGCCTCCAACGACTTGTTTGCCTCTTTTCAATTTAGCTATCGATCTGATTATATTTTTCAATTTTATTCGAGGTGTCTGTTTCTGTTCTTATTTGTTAAGTACTGAATCTTCCAGTAGCGTTCATCTTATGCACTCCCATAAGAATCGTTAAGTCAGTTTAACAACTGTTTATTACGTTTAAATAAAGACTGGTTAGAGTAAATGTCAGAAAGATGAAGATAAGAAGCGTTTTAACCGTAATGCTACAGGACTCTGTTGTAAATTAAATCCAGTGACTAAGTACGAAATAATGAGTATTAGAAGTCTCATGACAAGGCAGATGTTGACGCGAGAACATTGTAATAAGAAGAGCTAGCTGGTATTTACAAACGTTGGATAATTAATTAAAAGAGGGGTAATCCAACTGAACAGCTGCAGAGGAATATAAAGGATGGCTCCTTTGAAGCGGACAGCTAAGGATAAGACTTCCAATGGGAATGAAAGTGAACGAGAAAGAAATCGAGAACTGTAGCAAACAGCGAAGAGACGTCAGAAAAAGCAAAGTTTTCATGAATATGATAGGTTACATAATTATTATCAGAGCTTCGCGACACTTTGCATGTTCAAGTTTTTCTCACGGTATGTTATGTGTGTTATTCCTATAGAATCTAATTTTTGTATGTGACCTGTATTTTATGATTAGGAATTTCCACGTCGTAGAAAGATTGATAGCTGAAAAGAACTGACAAACTGTCGTGCTTTTCTGTGCTAAGTGTGATGTTACTGAGAAGGGAAAAGAAGTTGCTTCCGGTACTACTACTATAGGGTTACCAGAATTCTTTCTCCAAATCCGGGGACGCTTCACAACTTTTTCACCAAAATCCGGGGACGCTTTCGGTATTTGTCCTAATTACGCGTTGTACTATGTTATATGATTAAAGATTGGGTTAACTTAAAAGCCACATATTGTTCATATTTTGTGTTTTAAATCAGTATCACAGACAGCCATGTTGCACACAGCAAGGAGACTTTATGTTCCATAGCTGTTGTGTCCAAGACGCAGTATCCTTGTAGTTTTCTTTCATTCCTAGGCACGTACAAGTAAAGAAGTGCGCTTCATATCTCTTGCTTTCGAATGCATTAGCAAATCAAGGCTTTTAAAGAATTCTCGCTTGATTAAAAAAATTCTGAGGACAACAGTAAAAATCCGGGGACATTGCGGGGACGAAATCTGTCCGGGGACAGAGAGCTAAATCCGGGGACTGACCCCGGCAAACGGGGACGTCTGGTAACCCTATACTACTACGTAATAAAGTGCTGGAGACCTATTTCACCTAACATCATGTTCTTGTTGGCAGATTATTTTCCGCTTTAATTTCGTGGCCTCGAGATTTTCTAAAGCCCCTTGAAGAGGAGAAACATATGTACCGGGAAGAACACAAGTGGAATAATGAAGCGACGCTGGAGTAGGCTTGTTGGCCTGTGCCCCCCCGCCACTTGTTAGTCACTGAGGGATGTTGCCTATGCGTCACTGCTGGGTGGCCGCTCCCCTGCGTGCGTCACACTGCCGCGCCGTGGCGTTTCACCGCTGACGTTAACACCGCGTGCTGTAGTGTGCACAGAGCTTTCACAGAGTAATGGATTCACAGAAAACCAGCAACATTTTCACCGATGGAACGCTTCTGCTCATGTTCCGTCTTTCTGGTAAAACCAAGTATCTACAAGCAAAATGCCAGGTTAACATACTAGTCATCAAGCGGATGTTTACAGCGAAGGCAGATAGTTGTATTTAAACACTCTTTGCATGAAAGGACCGGTATGAATACTACATACGTTTTTCATATTAATATAGGCTTTTCAATCAAAATGTTTGACATAGAATGTAAGCTTACGGCTTACAGTAATCTTGATGCATCCAATCCAGTGTTGTTGTAGGCTATTCTTCCGCAGTTGCCCAGTACATTAATTGATAAAATAACGCCAATGCAACTGTTTTATAGCTTTAATGCTGTACGCGTTTCGGCTCTTATCGAGGCGTCATCAGCGACTAATCTAATTTAAAATTTACATTTAGTTTACAAACAGTGTTTTATGATGTTTAACATCATTCTAACTTGAAACATTTTTGATTATTTACAACTTACTATTCACATTAGTGGTTTAAAATTAACAATTACAGACACAATACCATCACTCTACAAGAAAACTATCAAATTCAAAAAGCAATAAAAAATGGTAAGCAGGTTCTGAACGACCACATAAACCTAGCAAGCCAAATGCTGTTCAAACTGGTAAACATATATTAACCATACAGAAAGGAGAGTATAGTAAGAACAATAAATAAATAAACCTAACAGATACATGCACTCACACATTTAGATATAATTTGAAGCAAAATAGCAAAACATCACGCTTCCACGCAATTTCAAAACTGGCGCACCACCACCTTGGACATTAAGAAAACAAAATGGCCACCGTAAACGAGTGAGTTGTAATGTATCCAATTTTTACATCCAGTATGCAGCAGCGAAGACAAATTAATTTAGTGGCAACAGTGGAGATGAATGGTTACGAACCTGTAAACCACTAATGTAAATAGTAAGTTGTAAATATTTAAAAATGTTTCAAGTTAGAATTATGTTAAACATCATAAAACAGTGTTTGTAAAATCAATATAAATTTTAAAATAGATTCGTCGGTGGTGATGCCTCGAAAAGAGGCGAAAGGCGTACGGCATTAAAGCTATAAAACAATTGCATTGGCGTTATTTTATCTATTAATTTAACGCATCCACTTTCAGCTAGAAGCGGAATATATTTTTTTTTTACTTCTGGATTAACGACTCGTCGATGCCGAGGTCATTAGAGCCAGGAGAGGGTGGGAGGCAAAGAATGGGAACGAATTCTGCATGGTATTTTGAGTAAACTATCCCGGCATTCACCTGTAGTGATTTCGGAAAATCATGGAAACCCGGAATCCGGATGGCCAGAGGGTGACTTGAACCCGCGTCCTTCTGAATGCCTGGCCCGAGAGTTACTGCTTATTCACAAGGCTCGGTTTTATAATATCCGCTTCTCCTTTATTGGGACCCTCCATACAGGGACGTCATGCCCGTGTCTGGGCCTGAATTGGGGACCCAGAGATAGAGATGACATTGTATGGGAAGCTATTTCACAGTTGAAGAAGCGGAGTCAATATACCATTTAAATAAAAAAAAAAGATGTACTCTACTCACCGAAATCACACGGCACGCGTTGAATTAATGATATTTATACGTAAGAATAAAGTGTTTCTAGGGGTTGTATTTTAATAAAACTTTTTCGTGTAACTAGACGAATGAGCCTGTTGATAAAACAGAACGTTTCTACAACCTGAATGTCTCTTGACATTATTAAGTGACTTGTCAGTAAAGAATTCAAATTTTGTATGCTAAAGTATCGTGGTAACACAAACCAGGTAGTAACAAAACTCTTTCCCACAATTTAGACTTTTCACATTATAATTGTATGAGCGAGACCACATGTTCAAAAGTTGCGGTACTGTAGACAATCATTAAGTACTTAATTCGAAACACGATGCAATTTTTTATCACAATTTCATACAAATAGTCAAAGGAATTCGTTTACTACTATAATAACTGACAGGTTTGAGTGGAAATAAGATTCGCAAGTTGTGTCGAAAGTCATGGATGTGTTTAAAATTTATGTTAAAATTCTCTACTAGCGACAGTTTGTTACGAGGGCTATGTGAGTATTAGCCACTCAATTCTTTTAGTTTGTTAGTTATTCGCCTACCGGAAGAAAACTTTAATCTTTACGTAAGACTAAACGAAATAAATAACAGCTTTGTGGAGGATCTGTGAGGTGTTTTTCCGGATTTTCGGACCCCCCTCCCACTCTGGTGAGATTTTGGTGAGATCTGGCCCGACCCCCCCCTCCCCCCTGTGGTGAGATCTGGTCCCATGAGACCCCCCTACAGATCGTCTTTGCAACTTTTTGAGACCTTTTTTTTTTAGGTCTCACCCACACTTTTCCAAATACCCCCCCTAAAATCGACTTTCGCGTCAATTGTAGGCCTTGTTTTTTTTTTAGTTCTACAGTCCTGCCCAATTTTAAAAAATCTCACCTGAGATTTCAGTTGACCCACTCCCCTCCCCCTTGGTGAGATCTGGTGAGATTACGCCGGACCCCCACCCCCCCCCCCCCCCAATCCTTCACCTCACGTAATTTATGGATGCCCCCTAACATCTATACGAGGCAGTGTGTGCCATTCCAGGAACCCAGTTGTCGGTGGGTCCCAAGTTGAACTTCTCTGTTCGCAAGACGAATCGGCGTCAAAATTTTCGTATCACCTCTTTCCGCACACACTAATGCGAGGTGCTGCATATCGTGAAATGCGTACCTCTCCCTGTTCTACTTTACTGTTCCAGAACTGGAATTTAATTTTTCTGCCGGGGCACGAACAGAAAATCTCTGTTTGAGCACCAGGCACAGTTACAGCACCTTGCTGTGCTTGGCCAGAATCTATATTAATATCAGCCATTAAAAGAGAGATCTAACGCAAAGCAAAAACAGTGACATGGATGAAAATGGACCCTTAACTTTTGCTGTCGATCACAGTTACAATCAAACTTAGATTCATGAAATTTCGCGAACATGCAACAATCATTACTCTGAACAAACAAATATAAGCTTCCATCGACACTTTATTCTACAGGGATAGCAGACGATAACGTGTAGAATAATCTGTGTCTAAACGTATCTTTGTCAAACCTGTTTTGGAATGGCGACTTGTCACACCACTTTCAGCGGAATTTTGAATTGGTATTACTATTGAAAGTTAAAAAAAAAAAAGGCTGTGCCGTGAGTAGGGAGACGAGTGAACGAGTGCTATGATTTTTAGTTGTCATGAAACACTTGGTCAAGACAGGCTTCCACCTCTTTGGCCAGAGCAAAATTGTTATGAGCCCTTAGTGTTTAAGTAAAGCGCGATAACATCGAGGCATAAACAAGGTCAAAAAGTAAAGAGAATTTTTGTTTTTCTTAAAAAATATATACTTATTAATCTGGATCAATTTTATATCACTAAGAAATCCTCCTCATATTAAACACACTTGTTTTTTTTTCCAATGTTTGAAACACTTCTGAAATTCACAGAAGGTAAAACGAGACTGTTTTTAAACATTAATTTATCTCGTTTTCGCTTGTCTTTATATGCAGTGTTGTGTAGTGAGTGCAACATACTCTCCCGTGCAGAAGCACGCTATTTCTTGAACGTGCAGACAGATTTGTGATGTGCGTTTTTGTGTTTCGGCGTGTTGTGCTCTCTCTGTGTCGTGGTCGAGACGAGATGCAGGCGGAATTCGGAAGTCAGTGAGGACAGCGGGAACAAACAGCGCCCCCCCCCCCTCGCCGCGGTAAACAGAGTGGTCGTTAATTATGCGGCCCTCGATCCCGAGCAGGGCCCACGCAGAACAAACCAGGCCACGGCACAACACGCCCCTGCAGCTCAGCCCGTACGCGCTGTCGCGGCAAAACGCAACTATTTTACAATACTAGCTGATACCCGAGACTTCACACGCGTGGATTAAGAATTTATTTGCCAGAATTGAATATAGAAAGTTGTTGGTAGCGAAGTATCGGTCCCAAACAACACCGAGTCGGCATAATATGACCGGAAAGCCATCACTATAACGTACTACCATCGAACCTGTCTCTTCAAGAGGATCAATTTCCAGCATATTTAAAAACAAACGAAGGTGAGGAATGTGTGTGTGTGTGTGTGGGGGGGGGGAGAGTGTTAACTAAGGACAACTTTATTACAGCTTGGTCTTTTCTTCTTTCTTCAGCATGAGCATGCGATTCTTTGGTTCTAATAACTTTAGCTGCTCGTGCTCTGCTAGAGCTACAACTTAGGCCAGTTTACGAACACAAGGCATATCAAAAAAGAAGGCGAAATAAACTGGTGCCAGAAACATTTAAGCAGACACAAAGTAAAAGGACAGAGCAAATCGACATCTATACTAAATAATACGTTTTTTCTCTAAACAAGATTTATTTACAAATTATACATTAACATAATGCGCGAGAAGCACACCTTGAGACACCGACGTAACATTATAAACTAACATACACATCCATCTCTCTGTCACCATTCGATAAGTTCTCAAAATTTCGTGACTACAACTGTTAATTAAACCGAAAAAA
Source organism: Vandiemenella viatica (assembly GCA_031002005.1). Classification (NCBI taxonomy): domain Eukaryota; kingdom Metazoa; phylum Arthropoda; class Insecta; order Orthoptera; family Morabidae; genus Vandiemenella; species Vandiemenella viatica. The sequence goes on from CM061920.1 coordinate 158,748,764, forward strand.
AATATCCTGTGCCCTTCCTACAGATTTTCTTGTCAAATTCCGTCAATATCGGTATAGACATTTAGTCGTAAAAACGTAACAAAAGGCAGAGACTTACTTCCGCATTTATAGTATTATTACTGCAGATTACACACACACTGAGGGATCAATATATGGTAAAAAAGTGTACACCTATAACATTGCAAGACTACCGGCGAATTGCTTCGCATTGCACCCTTAACTTTGTGATATCTACAGTTTAACATTCAATCCGAATAACCGACGGCCCAGGCATGACTCTTACGATCAAAAACAATTTTTAAAAATCTTAGCCTCCACGGAGATTTGACCCGGAGACTACGACCCAAATATTAGTAAGCAAACGCTTTAACCATTGAGCTACCTGACCCCTATCCGGAAAAACAGTACAGAGACCTTCATATCGAACCAGTCTGTCTATCTCCGTTCAGTAAATTTTCGAAATTATAAGACAACATGTTTTATTTATACAGATAATTTTTCAACCAAATGTAGACAGTATTTTTCTCCTTGTTTCAAAGTTTCATCGAGATCGGATGAAAACTGTGGATTTATATGAAGAACAAACAAACAAACATACATACATTTATCTTTATATATATAGATTACCTCTATAATTACGTTAAAGATCAAGAATTGGAATAATTAAAAATTTCGGTTGCCTGGGGGATATCTTTGTCCGTATTTCAAGTGTCTGTTTCAGGTTTGTATGAATAACATATTTGATCCATTAATCATTTTTTATGGTGTTTGGTAGTCGGCTGCTACGGTATCAACCTAATGTAACGGTATGAACCCATCGACCGTGGTGGGTGAACGGTTAATGTTCTGGCCTCGCACTGGGGAAGACGCCGGTTTGATTCCCCGCCTGGGCACCCAGTTTTGGGATTTCCATGGTTTTCCCAAATCACTCATGCGAATGCCGGGATGGTTCCTTCAAAAGGTCATTGATAATTTCCCCTCGTTCCTTGTCCCTAGTCCCATCCCACCTCTAATGGCCTTGACGTCGACGAGGCGTAAAGCCATAAGTAAAAAAAAGTATTAACCGAATCTGGAAATACATCTAATATATACATCGTCCGTGTAGTATCCACAGTTGGGAAGATAAATTGATATTTTCGTTTCTAAACCTTGCGGTACTAACAAGCTCGTCACAGTTTAATACTCGGGACAATTGTGAATAATTACCGGAACTGAATGAAATTTCAAGCAAAATCAAATATGGCATGGCTCAAAATTTGCACTATTAATTAATAACTCAAAATTAATTCTACGTAACCACATGTTTAGTTTATTTTCATCAGTTATAACTAAACTTGAAAAAATTAAATAAACTTAATTAATAAAGAGCAAGATGTATCTCAAAAAGGGCAAAATTTTCGAGCTACTAAGTAATTGTTGCGAATATCTAATTGGATGCAGCTCAGATACTATCACACGCAAATATTGTTAGCAGTGACGTCTATTGTGGCGCGATCATCTGCCCAACACTCGACAGGTTTGTTCTAAAGACTGTAGTTCCTTTTTTTTCTTTTTTCTTTTGCTTACAGCCTTACGCCTTGTTGATATCCAGATCACTACGGCGACAAAGGACGGGGGGAAAAGAATGGGAAGATATTCGTTCATGTCCTATCCAAGGAATCATCCTGGCATTCGCCTAGAGTAATTTGGGTAAACCACGGAAAATCCTAATCTGGATGGCCGGATGGGGATTAGAACCCGTGTCCACCCCAACACGAGGCCAGAGCGTTACCACTCGCCAACTACGCTCGGTAAGAGCGTAATCGTCTTTCCCCTTGAGGGAGGGCTGATGCGCCTTCACAATGGCATTTAGCTGCTACTGGATAGCTCTCCTCTCCTGATATGTCTAGATCTCCCTAACCAAGGCATTCCCCACCATTGTGGAACCAGCAGTTCTCGAAGTAGAAAACAGAAGTAGTCGCCGAATTCTTCCTGCCTCACTAGCTCTCCTCGGTTCGTCTGGCACAGATCACATAGGTTTCAGAATCTCCACCCTTCAGTTATCTTATGATTCCCCATCAGGTAACAAAATTGTGTTTACAGTACTGCTTGTTAGCGGAAAATTTTGTTAGTAGCTCAGAAATTGTTTCTCCTCTCCCCATTTAGGTAAAATACTGAGAAAAACCCTCCACTGGTTGAAACGTGACTTCTGGCCAGTTTTACGGATTTTCTAACAGTTTGGACTAGCACTCTGTAATTCCTCTCCTAGTTTCGTAGACAAGAAACACGGAATTTACTGTCCGAATAGGCTCGCACCTTTTAAATCACTTGGTCAGTCCATGTAATCCCCTTGCAACAGAAGCCATTAGTTTCACACTTCCGTTTGTTAAAGATGGAACTACAAATGGACATTGAGTTTAATGGATGGTAATTATGTTTCTTAGGCGCAATTAGCGTGGTAGTTAACAATCGAATGTATTGAATTTTAACATGAATGTACGTAAGCTGTTCCAATTGTATTATTGAGAAGTCAATCCATAGACTGTGCTAATTTTTATCATCCATTCACTGATTTTCAGTTTTCTCCTATCTGTGATAAGAAAGCCTTGCAATCAAAACTTTTGATTGCGAGAGGTTAGAGGTACATTTTTACCTTACAGAACTCAAAAACGAAATTAACAGACGTAACAGCAAAACTTCTGCGTACGAAAATACTCTGAATCAATAAAATATAGTTGTGTTAATGATTATCGTCATTACCGATTACGAGAAAGATAAGTTTAATATTGTATTAAGATAAATAGAGCTGTAGTTATGTTTTGCTTCTTTTCGTTTTAACATAATGTATTAAAAACTGGATAATCCTTTAACTCTCTTAGCAATAGTTACCTTGTCTGTTTACGTTGTTTACATTTTAATTTCTCCGTTAAAATAGAGGGCATACGTATATATAAGAGACGGACTACTGGTTTATCGAAAAAATGTTTAAATTTGGTGCATTTAATTATTTATTACATTTTGGTTTGTTTATTAGATATTTCAAAATCAGATGTTCAAGTGTGGGGAAAGTTAACAAAATGGATGTAAAGCGATACGATTTCGCGACAAAACCTTACCGACACATCTACATCTATATTCTGCAAATCACAAACACTGTGGGTGGCAGAGGGTGCTAAGCACCAATCTTAAACCCGCGCATTCCAATCCTGAATAGCACGAGGAAAGAAAGAATACATACAAGCATCAGTACGGCATCTTATTTCTCGAATCTTATCCCTCCGGTCATTGCGACCTAAATAGGTTGGCGGAAGAAGTATTTCATTGCACTCATAATTTAAAGATTTTCGCATATTCTCCAATAAATTCAAACGCAAACTACGTCGTCTGTGTTCCAAACTATCCCAGCCCAATCAATTCTGTGACGCCTACTGAGTGTTATCAGATACTGTTTTGTCTCCTTTTCTCACGGTAGTGTGTTTCGGAGAAATAGCGGAAGTGTTGTTCGCGTCACTGCTCGGAGATGGCTTTGTGCAGCGTAGAGAGAAGAGCTGGCTTAGCAGACAGAAGAGCAGCGCCGCCATGCAACAGACATCCATCACCGTCGCCGCGGCCGGCCGGTTGGGCGATGCGGTCGATCGGGTTATTAATTCCGTGGGCGAGCACGCGATGCTGTCAGTTCACTGTCCTACATACAGCTCCGCGCCGCACACAAATTGGGGGAGCGGTATTCACAGCAGTCAGCAAAGAAACTGCCACGTCAAAAGTACGGCGTTTTAATTTAATAATTGTCTGTAGTACTTTTCTTTTGACGGAACTTAAAACTCTGTTGATAAGTCAGTGATCACTGAGGAATGTATAATGAAAAGGAGGAAACAAACTGTAGTTGGTAATATGCGTAGGGTTACCGTTTTTGTGAAACGTGTGTTTGTAAGGAGGAATGAGTGTCACCCAACGCTGGGTACACGTTTATGAGAAACCGAATAAACTCCTTAATCAGTATGGTCGATAGATCAGTTACAGGATTTGAACTAGCACCCGATGTTGATCTACATTTACAGTTCTTTAATGCAGCCAGCTAAAATTGCGAGCAATAATAGCTAGAACCTCATAAATAGAGGATGTATAGACCAAGATTTTAATAAAATTTCCATCAGTGAGAAAATACAGTATTTTAATGCTATTTTTGTCGTTACGTAAAAAGAATATACACCCAGTACGGCTTTCAGTATGGATGAAACATTCTCGGATACACTTTAAGAAACTTTTGTGAAGAATTATCTCAATCGCGACTTTTGCCGTAAGATAAATGAGCGATCCCAGGTTGACTTAGTTTCATTATATTTTAAACATGTTTTCGATACTGTGCTTCATACTAGGTTACTCACGAAACTTCGTAGTTACGGCATATCTAGACAAATACGCGACTGGGTTGCCGACTTTCTGAAGGATAGATTATACTGTGTAGTCGTCGACGGTTCATCACTGACCGAAGTGAAGTCCGGAGTCCCCCAATGAAATATGACAGGGTCCCTGTTGTTTCTGATATACATCAAGGATTTATACTTCTTAATAAATGGGAAAAATACTATTTGCCGATGATGCTATTATTTATCGTGAAATAAAAACCGCTGGACGACTGCACTTTGTTGAAAGCTGATTATATGAAAATAATTGCCTGGTGCGAAGACTTACAGCTGAAGTTAAACTCTAAAAAATGGCAAGTCAATCATATAATGAAAAAGGTGACATATTTTGCTTTGAATATACAATTAATGGCACTGCCCTTAGAACAGTAGATGACGCTAAATACCCAGGGATAACAATACGTTATAATTTGTTGTGGAATGAACATATTGAGAAGGTGATTGGGAAAGAAAACCATATGTTCAGATTACTAGGTCGTTTTTTGAAACAGTGTGCACCGGAAGTTAAATCAATTGCATACAAAGTACTGGTGTGACCTCACTCAGAATACTGTTGTTCAGTATGGGGCCCCATCAATAGGTGTTAATAGAGGTATTGGAAGAAGTCTAAAGAAGAGGTGCCTGATTCGAGACAGGAGTATATAGCTTGAGAGAAAGCGTAAGTGCCATGTTGATGACGTTGTTCTCGGCAGATGTTAATTGAAAAATTCTCGACAGATATATTTTAGGATGACAGCGAACACATATTACTACCAGCTTCATTCATATCTAGGAATGACTGAGAAAATAAGAGAAATCAGGGCCAGAACCGTTTCTTTTTTACACTCATTTATCAACGAGCGATTAATGAATGGAATAGGATGGATTTATCGAGCGAGAACACTTGGAATCCAACAGGAGTAGGTCTCCAGAAACCGCTCCGGTCATTCTGATCTGGGTTTTCCATAGTTTTCACAGATCGTTCCAGGCGAATGCCGGGATGGTTCTTCAAAACAACCCACGCTTAAATGAACGACTACACATTAGGATAGGCGCAACGCACCCCCGACCATCCACTTTTATTGGACAGAGGAGTAATCGTAATGATGATAATAACTGTTTCGTATTCAATTCACCTCTGTATGGAATCCAGGCCATAGGATTGAGTACTCGTCCATGTTTCTGCGTTGCTCATCCCATTTTCGCTTTAACATGGTTAAATGAAATATTTTAGGTATATGTTAACACCATCGCGACACAGACAGTTGTACAGTGTATTACAATAAATAGCCAGTTAATATAGAATCAAAATATTAATAACCATTTGCGTCCCTATTTGAAACAGAAGCTGGAAGAAAACTATGCCTGTTCGCACCGCTACGTGAATAAAACTGTGACATCATAGCTGAACAACAATGAAATGTACAGACTATCCGGACGTTTATAATAAAACAATTTAGTGCCCTAAGATACACAGAAAAGGACATTCGATCGAATACAATCACACGACGAGGAAATCCAATCAGATTTTTTATCCAGAATTCATGTGAACAGTAGATAAAATGTTAGGCTCAAATCAAGACCTGTATCACAGAAGTCACAGCTTGCCACCACAAGAGAGTTATTAATAAATACAATAGAACGAGCGGCCAAAGGATCCGGTGGATATGAAAGTCAGTCGGACAGAGAGAGAGAGAAAAGATATTATGTTCTGTGTTACTTGCACCTATATCAGGAAACTGCATATCATAACGTGTTTTGTGTGGCAAGAACGGATGAAAATAGCAAGGAAACTTTGATAAAAAAAATATTTGTGCAGTAAGTACCTGCTTCATTCCCAGCCTTTGTTTTGCACCGTAGATAAATGAATGTTGCTTGTCTTTAGTACCTGCTGGACTATTACAATGCATGATGTAAAATTACAAAATGAGCACTCTAAATGGAAGCGCATTTCCAGCTCTTTGATACAATGCTGAAGGATCCATATAGGAGCATTAGTCACTTGCAGCTAGAGGCTGCAAAATAATGTAATGAGGTGAGGGTTGGAAAATTTATCTTCCCCGGTGTGTTAGCATTAAAACGTACTGTCAGATGAAGCGCGGTGATGAGAATCCACAAAGGTTTGCAGCTGTTTTGTTGGCGGCTTCCTAATGAGCATTGCATGAGCCGTGCAGTGCCGGAGTCCTTGTATGCATTGGTCGTTAATTTCCGGGTGCCATATTCATTACGTTAATGTTAGCTGTGCGGCAGGCCGTGTAACCTGCACTCAGGTGAACTAATAACCGTAAACATGTTCACTAAAACGGAACGTTTCGCGATCGCCCTACTACAGTCTGTATGCTTCGGGCTCGTTTAGAGGTTTAAATTTGGCACTCAACGCTTAATAATCGAAAATACTACAACTCACAGTTGAAATGTCATAGTCTTCTCAATTCAGGGAAAAAAATTAATGTGTTTCATAAAGTCATAGACTTCCTACCTTCTACATCTACATCTACATCTATACTCTGTAATTCACAAATACTGCGGGTGGCAGACGTTACTAATTCAGTGCATTTGAATTCCGAACAGAACGAAGAAAGAAGGAATACATAAATGTATCAGTACAGCATCTTATTTCTCGAATCCTATACCTCTAATCCGACCTTAATAGGTTGGTGGAAGAAGTATTTCGTTGCACTCGTAAATTAAAGATTTTCGCATATTCTCCAACAAATTCAAACGAAAACGACGTCGTCTGTCCGCCAAACAATCCCAGCCCAACCCATTTATCAGCTCTTTGACACTTACGTAAGGACTGTAACTAGCAGTCACGAATCGAGCGGCTCTCCTCTGTACTTTCTCTAACGTTTCAATCAATCCCTTGTGATACGGATCCCAAATTCCACAACAGTATTTCAAATGTGGACGCACTAGTGTTTTGTACGATATTTCCTTTGTATGAGCATTACAACTTCTCAAAATACGACCTATAAATCGTAGTTTAGAATTAGCTTTCCCTACCACGGAAGTTATGTGCAAGTCCCATTTCATGTTGTTTTGTACTGTACGACTAGATACTTCAAGGAATCAACCGTGTCAACATCTGAATTATTAACTTTGTACTCGTGAACAAACGAGGTCTTTTTTATTTGTTATTTGCATTGCCTTGCACTTTTTGCAGTTAAGTGTAAGCTGCCATTTACGGCACCATTCCGAAATAACATCCAGATCGCGCTGAATTTCCAAGCAATCGTCGGAGCACCTCACTTCCCTATAAATAAGTGCATCATCATCAAAAAAAATCGCATGCTTCGATTAACGTTGTCACCTTCTTTCTGTTACTGTCTTTAGCTTAGTAGCAGTTACTTAAAGTAACTAATTTCTCTTAATGTTACGAATTTCTTCGTCTAATGATGCCATGCACGATTCCGGACACAGGCGGTTACAATGGACTCATGGATGGGACCTCTCTTTGGCAGATGGACTTGGGTGGTTTCACGTTGTCTTCCACACTGTGCGTTGGTGTGTGTTGTTCTAGGTGCGAGCGGTTTGGTGGCTCAGTGGTTAAGGTGTCTGAATGGGGATCGAAACGTCCCCTGTCCGAATCCCTGTCTCGACGGGGATTTTAATAGGCCCATAAGTAGACCTTCACCTCTGACACAACTTGCTGTGTAATGTGAAGTACGCCAGAACGCTTCCGTGGTTCCGATTCCACGTTCAGCCAATAGAAAACCTGTTTCGACCACACGAAATTATTATTATTATTGTATATGTGGAGGTGGACGACTGTGGTATTGTGTGTGTTGAGTATAGTCTGTTGTATCAAATGAAAGATGTAGAAGGGAGAGGGTGAAAACCGGTGCGGGCTCATTCAGGCTTTCTATTCCGGAAGAGACCAAGTGGACAGGCAGATTTGCGTTCCCTATCAGACGGAGGCCTCACCATCAACAGTGCTACATGATGTCACTCCATACGCACTGCGGAGAGATCTGGGGGTTAACCCAGGATTTTACCGCACTATCTGGTGACTAGGAGTTATGCACCACCACCTCTCCTACCATACTGGCCAAAACCTGGTGGTGAAAGTTTCTTCCACCACCGGGATTTACACCAGCTAATCCCGTATAGTGCGGACACCATCACGGTGCCGCAATCAACTGCAGGCCAGCCGCTAGCTGTTTGAACGCCCGTGTGCAATACCTATTATGCCGCCCCCTTCTGTAATAACTGCAGTCAGTGGTGGATCTAGGAATTTTCCGAACCGGGTCAAAAAATTGTGAGATTGCCGCCCCTTCGAACATTATTTGCCGCCCCCATTGTTGCCACCACGAGTGCCGCCTGCTGCCTGAAGCAGCAGTCGAGCTAAAAAAAAAAAGGTCGCCCGTTACATAATACCCTTCAAATTTCGTCGCGGCGAAAGTGGAGTCGCAATTATCGCGGGGCAGCGACTGTCGATCACTCGATTTGCCGCCCCCCTCGACGTGCCGCCCGCGTGCGGTGCACGCCTTGCACGCCCGCTTACGGCTGCCCTGTCCAACTGAGCTAACGGGGCGTGCATTGCATTGCGAGTTGAAGCCTCTGTTACTTACGGATTCCTGTAACTTCTGCTGTCGTAGTTGCGGATTATTTATATCAATTATTCTCACGGATTTCTGTCGTTGATATCCCACTTTCGAGGTTCTGTCATTGCAGTCTTCATTCCTTACGTGAAGCCTTAATTTTTTATCAGTTTCTTTGAAGAACTCTTAATTTTATCTAACAGATTAAGAGAATTTACAAAAGCCAGGGTTATTTGCTGTCTAATGTACTTTCCTGAAATATAAATAGAATATGAAAAGCCTTAGATGATTAAATCATCTAAATTAAACAATCAATAAGTAAATAAGATTTTCTTATTTCTAGTGTAATTCGGGGCTGGTTGTAAAGTGTTCCGAATAGAAGGTGTCTCAAAACAGATTTCATCTGTAACAAAAGGCGCACTTGAATCACGTGGTCTCAGTTCTGTTTGGTACGGTAATATACACAGACGGAAAAAAAAATCCCAACACCAAGAAAGACTTGTGTTAGATAAACGAAATTTGGTAGGCGTGTTTATACATCTGAAAGATGACATCGATTCAAATTTCGCGCTTCGCGCATAAGTGTGGCGCTAGTAGCGCTACTCAGAGCTTGCAAATCAGGTTTGCTTTAAATACGCGCTGTAAAGTTTGTGAACGTTATTTACCGCTGAGATTTGACATAGTGAGTTGATGTTAGCCAAGAATGCCTTTAAGAAGACGAAGAAGCCATTATCAACAGCTCACCGAGTTTGAACGAGGTCGTGTAATAGGGCTACGAGAAGGTGGATTTTCTTTTCGCGATATTGCAGAAAGACTTGGCCGGAATGTATCCACTGTGCATGATTGTTGGGTGCAGTGGTCAAGGGATGGTACTGCCTCAAGAAGACCGGGTTCCGGGAGGCCACGTGGCACTACTGAGAGGGAAGACCGCCGTATTCGGCGTACAGCTGTGGTGCATCGTACTGCGTCTGCGGCAGAAATTCGAGCTGCAGTTGGTACCACAGTGACACAACGAACTGTTAGAAATCGGTTACTTCAAGGATAGCTCCGAGCCAGGCGCCCTGTAGCGTGCATTCCACTGACTACAAGCCATCGCCGTTTGCGACTCCAGTGGTGTCAAGCCAGAGCTCATTGGAGGACGGAGTGGAGATCTGTTGTGTTTTCTGATGAAAGCAGGTTCTGCCTTGGTGCCAGTGATGGCCGAGTGTTGGTCAGAAGGAGGCCAGGGGAACGCCTGCAACCAAACTGTCTGCGGCCTTGACACACTGGACCTACACCTGGAGTCATGGTCTGGGGAGCAATTTCCTATGACAGCAGGAGCACTCTTGTGGTTATACCAAACACACTGACTGCAAATTTGTACGTCAGTCTGGTAATTCAACCTGTAGTGCTGCCATTCATGAACAGCATTCAAGGGGGAGTTTTTCAATAGGATAACGCTCGCCCTCATACCGCTGTTGTCTCGCAACGTGCTCTACAGAGTGTCGACATGTTACCTTGGCCTGCGAGATCACCAGATCTGTCTCCAATTGAACACGTATGGGATATCATTGGACGACAACTCCAGCATCATCCACAGCCAGCACTGACCGTCCCAGTATTGACAGCACAAGTACAACAAGCATGGAACTCCATACCACAAAGTGACATTCGAAACCTGTATGACACAATGCATTCACGTTTGCAGGCTTGCATTCAAAATTCTGGAGGTTACACCGGCTATTAATTTAACAGTATTTCACATTTGAAATGCATTTTCTTGAGCTTAAATTAACCTGTGATCTTGAAAATTTAATCAATTAAACATGTTAACTTGACAAATGCATTGTCCAAATTTCATTACTCTACAATAATTTTTTCTTGGTGTTGGGATTTTTTTTTCCGTCTGTGTATGTAAAGCGATTTCTGGGGGCAGGATTACCGATGAAATATACGACGGAGAGCCCTTCTTGGTAGCTGCGGAAGAAGACGCCCACACGCAGGAACACGTTAATCTGGGGAGCTTTAAGGAATTAGAACTGCTCATTCTGCAAAGTGCACATGTGCCCTGGTTCTTACTTCGAGACGTCCTCAACCTTTATGCCTGCATGTACTTTTTTAAATCTTTGAGAAGGGAGTGAGTTTGAGTATTCTCAAGCATGTGGAAAGTACATTTTGTTATCAGAGAAATACGTTTAGTTTTATAAACTTGCTTACATTACCGAAAGACTTGCATTTTTTCTATCACTGACAAACGTACCAGTTTTTAAGCAAAGGATTTGTATAAGGACATTTCAATTCCGCAAAAAAAAGAAGCAAGATAATTTTTAGCTGTACTTGTTATTTGCCGAAAACCATTGTTAAACAGTAGATTTAGTCGGAACTGTTGTTAAAACAAATGGTGCCGTTATGTATGTAACATTAAGACAGAATTAATAGTTCGCGTGCAGTTTACAGGCTTGTAGATTTTTTGTGATAACGTTCGTATTTGCAGCACCTTTTGAAAAATCTCATCTGTCCAACTTGCTAGTCCCACTGCTAACTTTACTATCAATCAGCAGAAGGCAGATAGCCCGCCAATTTCAACATATGGCCCAAACGTTGATTTCCGCGGTTGCGCTATCTCTTAGCATATTATCATTATTATTTAATAAACTGCTTTCCAATTCATACACCTTTGCGCAACGGTTATCATTTGTTAAAAAAGTCAACCAATATATACTCATTTATCTGCCAAAATTTATTGAACACTTAAAACATTCGTTTATCACAATACACAGCCGACACAGTACTATTCACTCATTCTCTCGTGGCCTCTCTCTCCTCCATCTTGACAACCATCTTACCAACCACCTTCCTTCTTGACCAACAACACAGTCGTACCAACTACAAAAAATAAAATTAATACAAATAACTATAAATGCTACTCATGCTGTGAAGTCTATTACTTATAAATCTATTTTATTTACAATTTCGACAATGATTTGTGAGTGGGACCTCACAAACTGTCTTATAGTAAAAGTTAAGCTGTTTAGTTGCCTCCATTCGTTGGTGGGACTAAAGTTTATCAATGAGAGTGGTGAGAGTATGTATAATCACTTATTCTGTCGTCTAATTAATGATTTAAATGACATAGAGTTAATTAATTACCTTCATACATATGAGTCGTAGTTTTTCAGTATTGATGGGACTGGAAGTTAATTGAATGACATCATGGATCAAGTGACTGCAAGGAAATTAATTAAATAATGACAACATGCTCTCAGCAGCATGGTTATCCGAACACCATGGTAGCGACTTCTGTTCGAACCGGGGTTAACGCACGCGTTTCGCAATGGGGAAGAAGATTTATATTCTGTAGGGTAGAAAAGGCGTTGGTGCACCACTACTAGGCAACAGGTTGTGTACCAAAGGACTGTGTGAAATCCGAAACCTTTACTCAGTGACGGTAGAAGACGTTGTTGATGACTGGGTGTAATGTGACAGATTACAATCCTTACTGATATCGGAAACACCACAATTAATGGAGGTCATTTACCAGAGTGAAATAAACAATGATGTCTCGTTATATCTCCAATTAACGTATCGACACAGATCATCTCTGGCGGAGTCGAGAATAGATGAAAATAGACACTTGTTGCGAAAGTGTGGCATATTTTGGTTGACAGGTTTTTTGATGACAAGTACGAGAGTAAACAATGGTGGTAAATGTATTAATTAGTATTGTTTGAGAATTAAAAAGTATTTATTTCCATGCAATAAATGTGTGAAAGATATTAAATGTAGTTGCAGCTGTTCATTACATGAATAAAACCGGAAGTGAACTGAAATTGAAGTAAATAATGGAACGATAATTTTTTTTTCAGGTACCCTATCAATATTATCAATATGATCAATATTGAGGAACAGTTTTACTTGAAAGGATCTTTTCTCTTTCGAATTTTTAGTTGCTCTCATGGGAGTCGACTAACAGAAAAGAGCACATTCTAGTTCACGACCGAAGTAATTTGAAATGTTTTGTGTCACATCCATATTACGTACGAGTATCAGTACGTTTCTTTTAAAATAGTTAAAATGAAAAATATGATGGTGAACTGCAACTGGAATTATATCAACAGAGTTCTTCTTTTGTCTTATTGGTTATTCGTTATCGACGAAAATCACTCGAAATATTGGTACATTTTGTATACGAACATACATTGAAAATTTAGAATAGGTTTATTCATGCCGTCATATAAATATTATAAACTCTGGTTGAAAGGTTGTTTTTCTGGAGAACTGCATGACAAAGGTGATTTCAGACGGTTTCAAATAGCCATTACATCCAATCATACGTTTTAACCAGAAAAAAAACTTGTTAGATACTTAAGAATATACAGGAACTGCACGATTGTATGTAAAGGCATGTGGGATGAGTTCGAACAGCAAAGCCTTGAAGTCGCTATTCTTGTTGGCTGCTTCCTGAAACTGAAGTAGGCTGCTTGGCACAGCGATGAAGTTAAGCTGGCATTGACAAACACGTGGATCGGATTTTCAATTAGGACGCTAGCCTGCAGCAGAACTGCTCCATTTTTTGTTTACTCGTCACAACTGCAGGTAAATTCATTAACTTGTACTGTTTGCAGGCGTGTTTTGTTTAATGTGCTGGGCATTAATCTCTTTGACATTAAACAAGCCCCGATTCACTCGTGAACGCTCAGAGAGAATCAATTTTGTGAATCATGTGTGTTTAGATGAGAATTACGACCCAGTACTTCTGCAACTACGTTAGCTAAATAATACTTGTTTGTAAACCGCTTTAATCATTCCGGTTAATATTGTTACCAATGTTACAGCAATCTTTGTGTTTATTGGTGCATGGCGCGCCTTAGTTTCTGTGGCTTTCAACGACTGTTTTCGGTAGTGACTTATATTAACGTATGATATATCTGAGTTCTAAGACCTCACTTGATAGTGTGTTTGATGTCTTCTGCTATTCTTCCGTACCATAATAATGAATGCAGCGATGACTTAACTTGAATTCTGGAGCATTCGGGTTCAATCCCCGATTGGGGCATCCAATTTTTTAAAATATTTTATTATTTTTTCCATAGAACTGCAGGCGAATAACACCATGGGCCCTCAGATCCCCTCGCGTTGCATGCCGAAGATCCTGTAATGACTGCGTTCACGAACCGGAAAGTCTTGGTTAAAAAGAATACTGAGATTCAATAACATAACTGTACTAGTGTAAGCCCGTGACTGTTTTTTGCGTATCGTCACGGGTCTAGAATAGTTCCAGTTTTTACGATGAAAGATTATGACAGATTGATCTGATCTGACCAAATTCGAACTTGACCTGTGTTTCACCCTTAAGATGAATAAAATCTCTTGAGCTTGAAGAACTCAGAAGCATTAATAGAAGTAGGTATTAAACACGAACAGGGACGATCGCGCTATCGTGTAACTGTTTCAAAGGCCATACACTCCAACTTGCTTAAATACGAACTTGACTTGTATTTGACCCTTAAAGTTCGCTCTGAATTTTTTTTTAAAAAAGATCCTGTTTGCTTCGAAAGCATCACGTTGTTTATCATCGAGACTGGGCAAACACTCATAACGTAAACATTGGTCATAGTATCTGTGATGGCTACAGAACTTAATACACATTCCAAATTACGAAACAGTTGAGCAACTCCGCAGAAATGAGTTGCCAGAATAGTCGATTCGGTGACACATTTGGTCCGATATCCACTTGAAACAACCTAATAACTCTAATACAGCGAACATGAATTAAGCCCAATAACAAAAGTGATCAGTAAAATGCCTAAAAACAAATAAACCGTAATGAATAAATTTTGGTCAAGCAACAACATTAGTGAAAGTTGTAATTAAACTGAAACTTATCCTAATCCGAAATGACAATTGGCATTCGTGGTTACAACAGAGACTATGAGTAATTTGATTTTTTTCTAAAGTTTTTTAGGTTGCTTTAATTAGTAACGTGTTACTGACAAGCAGATCCATGTCTTTTCAGCCGAAAAATTTATTAAAATTTTGTTAAACTATGAAACGCTACAAAAAGCGAACTTAATGAATGTATTATGGCAATTAATTTGGTAATAGTTACTTAGCTATTAAAATGTCGACATAACCACGAATTCCTTCTAATCGTATTCTGGTCGCTGTTTTGTGAGCGAAGGCTGACACGTGACACAATTCTCCAGCCAATAGCTGTCGAGGTTAATGGGTGACCTTACGAAATTATATAGTAGATTATAGATCATGAGGGATTGAAATAATAAATGCTGAAGTAAGTGTCTTGGCTATACAAAGAACTGTATATTGAGAAAAAATGAAATACAATTAAATCATTCGGATCATAATTCGAAAATTTATATGCAGTTTGCTGATGGTACAAAATTAATCCGATTATTAACGTGTTTGGTGAATGAGCTGATCCAGGGGGTAACAGCTTGTGTTTATCGCTCAATGTCATTCTTGAGCTCGGAGAAACAGTGGCGCAAACCTTTTCCCACAGGAAAATCTCACCACTGTAATAAATCAGTACGTGTGAGTCGTAAAGGTACACAACAAACTCTTAAATGACAGCACTGGACCTGAGAACATGGCGTTGTACAAGGCATGTTTTAAAACTAATGTTGACTACGAATTCGATACACTTTTGACTGAAGTGACTGGTAAAATATACTTATTCCCATCATGCCATGCCATTCAATTTTTTTTATTTTTTCATTTTTTTATAATCTGTCTGAAAGGCTGTTGTGAATTGGATTGGTAACTTTCCACATTTTTTTAAAAGCTCTGGAAACCTTATGTCCAAAATAATTAATAAACAAGGAAGTATACAAAATAGGAAATACGTGTTTATTTTTATAGTTGTTAACTTTTAAAAAGTTGTCGAAACACATCAGACCAACGCATAACTTTACTTTCCTGTTGCTGCCAAACAGTGAACGATATTCATACATCCGCTTTTACTGGGCAGCCATTATGGTCTGTTATAGCATAGACTGATTATGATTAGAGTTATTGCAAATATATAAATCAGTAATTCACCTAAATACAGAGATCGAAAGTACTGCGTTGATTTTTTTTGGTTTGAGCTTTCTGTCTCATCGACGTTGAGGTCGTTAGAGGTGGGAGAGAATGGGGGAATGGGGGAGGTGCAAGGAACTGGTTGGAATTCAGCCACGGCCTTTTGAAGGAGCCATCTCGGTATTCAATCACTGGAGTGATTTATGGAAACCATGGGAAACCGAAATCTGGATGGCTAGACGGGGATTCGAACCCGTGTCCGTTCGAACGTCAAGGCCCAAGCTTTACCGCTCACCGAACTACTTATATTCTGTCGTATGTGGAAAAAGGTGTGAAGATGCGGGTATCTTGTTACTATACGAATTACACCTAGGCTAGCTGCTTCAATTGTCTCAGCTAAATGTTTCTTCAACTGTTCAATTTGAGTATGTTATAGAAACTCAACAAAATTTGCGCTGTACGCATTTCAAGGCACAGCGCACTGCGTATGTCGAATCAATATCAACAGTGCCCTGTTAAGTGAGATATGCTGTTTTCAACACTGCAATTGGTTTCATATCAAGCGCGCATGCTGTTATAATAGATACGAAGACCGAGTGTAATACGGAACCTGTGAGTCTGGACTCTCACGTATTCTCCACAAATCCCTCTGCGATGGTTTGTAACGTGTTCCGCTTTCCCGCATTCTGAAACAGAATACATGCAAAAAGCATGGTGGAAAACGATGTTTTAGCTGCTACCCCAGCCGTGAAATACGAATTGCCGCCGTGTGGAACAGCGTAAAATTTACATAGGCCTCTACAGAACGAACAGCGCTCACGAATAGAGCAAACAGCCTCGCTTGCTTGGTTGTCGGAAACGCCGCCGCGGACGGCAGTGGCGCTGAAGTCGAGAGAGACGAACCAAACCGGAAGGATGTCAACAACTGTTACATTCATTACACGTATGCTGCCTCCCTGCTACAGAATATTTTTTCAAGAATCCACGGTAGAGAGGCAGTTTTTAAATGAGTGATCGTCCCTTCTAGACAATTCACAGAAACAAACTCTTAAAACAAGACGTGTGATGGAATGAACTAAGTCCCAGTTGTCACCTCTGTGATTCCAAAAACTCTGTGCAGATTACCCCAAGACCAGTTTTTCCATGCTCTCAGCTGTGAATCTTTTACAGATAGCAGTATAAATACGCAATAACTTTCTGATTGCAGATCACATTCATTTTACAGATAAATAGCGGCGACAAGGAAGACGTGAAGATGCTGAGAATTAAGAGGCAGGAATTACGATTACGAGAAAATGTGCAAACTCATAGCCAAACAGGCTAACAAAATAATGATCGATCCAGATAAATCTTTGTAAGCAACAGTTCTATGACAAATAGATAAATAGTGCCGGAAGATGTGAAATTCGCTTGGAAATGCACTTTAGGCCGTTCAGCTGTGAAGACAGTAGCCTAAAATTTGCACACTATGACAAATGCGGATCTCAGTAGGGATGGGATGTCATTCCAGAGGCTGGTTAGAAAAGCGGAACTTCGCTACAACGCCTTTAACTACCCAAAGCGTGAGTCTACTATCCGACTGAGTAACAGCATCAGACAACAGAGACTAATGGGGAGAAATTATTTGAGGACATTTAAATCACTGAAAAACCAAAAAGAAACAATGAAAAAATTTGGAAGAGAAAGATCTGCCATAGGGTTTATGTATTTGTTATTCCGTCTGGGGAATAAAATCGGCCAAGTGTTATTTCTGTATGTTTTTTCGTTCACGTCCAATATACAGTTGGTGATATTCCCCCAACAGCTGTTTCTTTTCAGTTTTTGCCGTGGTTCCATTATTTCATTTTTCTCTTACGACTCATTGCGAAGAGGAGGAGGTTAATGTCTTCTTCATTAGAACTCGAGCTCATAACGAACAGTGGAATATGTCGCTTTATTAGCGTTATACTGCTAGACTGGGTAGTACTCCTATCGGCCACGAGGAGCGCTGATGGTGCGTGAATAACGGGATTCGGCGTTATTTAGGTGGATAACTATTAAAGGTTCTGTGGCTTCATCAGTACCGGATAACTAGTGATATTAATAATAAACTATCTTTAAGTAACACGGGTTGAGGAAATTAAAATAATCCCATTTAATATATGTGTCTTCTTAGACAAGAAGCAAAAGGAAAGGCATTTAAAAAAAAAAGCCTGGAGTGGGAGTTTTCCTTCGGAAATTCTACCAACAATTATACGTTGGTTACTAATTCTATCGGTGGCCAAGGGATGACTGCAGACTAAACAGATTAAATTTATTTATTTCGTATGGCAGAAGAGATACAAAAACAGTAACTACATTATTTTACAATAAATATAACTATTGCTACAGACTGATGTCTAACGATTGCAGCCTTCAATTGCTTGTGTTGTTACTTCGTGAATCTGATTCATTGTACCACTGAATCTCCTGAGAGGGCATTCCATGGTGATGTGGTGAATGGTTTGATCATAGTTACCGCAGTCACAAGAAGGATTCTCTGTCATTCCCCACTTGTACAACCAGTAGTTGCATCTACCGTGGCCTGTTCTCACTCGGTTCAGTGCCGTCCAGGTTTTCCTAGGAAGGTTGAATCCAGGAGGTTGTCGTGTCGGGTCTTGGATTAGTGCCTGTTTATCGGGGTTGGAATTTGTCCACTCAACGCACCATGCTTCGCCTATGTTGAAATTATTTTGGACCAAGTCTTGACCAAACTTCCATGTTGAATATCTAGATTTTAGTTTATTTGGAGCTTTGTGTGTGCAGTCTTGATGAATTGCCGCTTGTCTACAGATTAAATGAAGTATGATTTAACCGCAAAATAACAAAGTATTTAGTCAACCGATCGTGGCGGCCGGGTTAAACAGGCAATTCAAATAAGAGAAATATATTTCACGAAGTTTGCGAGTGGCTACAAACAAATAATCGACATACCTAAAATATTTAATTTCGACATAGCTCTTGTAGACAGGACTTGTTTATTGCAAGTAATGTTAAAACAGTAGCGGAATTCAACAAATGTAGCGTCTTAAACGAACTTCGCTACAGAACTGCCGCCTCGCAGCCCAGATCGTCGCGCTTGTTGTGGCCTGGCGTTAAGTGTTTACGGACACAACACGGTTCTGCAGGAGACCAATTGATCGAATTAACCAGTGCAAGTGTGAGCTGGTTTGTGATCGTGCTGCCGTGTGAGGCGCCAGCCGGTCCTGGGGCAGGCAGGTATTGCGTGGGGCGCCCCCGCTATTCCGGTCACGCTCTCACGCACTCTGACACGCGCGCTCGCGCAAGGAGCGCCAGCTGTTTCCGTGGCAGCTGTTGCCTCTGCCCGGCGCGTGTCACGGCCCTTTTTATAGGGCGTCGGGTCCGAGAAGCAGTCACCCGCAGGCGCCACTCACCCCTCTCTCAGCTGTCGTAAAAGCGCAGCCGCTATCGGTCGCCAGCTGACCTACCGAGTATCATGTCGAAGGAAACGCAGAAATGTCGTTGTCATATGAAGACATGTCAACATAACTTGCAAGAATTACCATAGACAATAGTGGGCGTATTCTATCTCTTTACTACCAGCGAGGTAACTACTGTTTTCTGAGTCCATCCTGGTTAACCACCAGTGGTCGCAGGGAAATATGGTCCATGTTGTATTCCCACCAGGTAAAAATGCATTTCTTTTCGTTTTTGTTGCTTTGAAGTCAGTCTCTCGACTAACTGGAAGCAATCCTTCGTCACTTCCTGGCTTGAGCTAACCTCTTTATCTTAACATACGCCTTACAATCTATGTCCCCTTTTATCTGCTTCATTATTATAATCTTTTTCTTGCTCTACTAACTCACTGACAAATTAATCTTTCCTAATTGTCTCTTGTTTCTGTGACACTCTTCCACAAAATTCTTACCGCGCTCATTATTTCTTAAACTAAATTTTAAGCATCCTTCCACAGCGCCACATTTCAAATGCTTCAATTTTCCTTCTTTCTGGTATTCCTAAAATTCATGCTTCACTACCATGAAATTCTGTTCTGCGTACATACAGTTTTATAAATTTTATTTGTGAATCCTATGTCTAAAAATAAAAAATATCTGTTTTTCAAGAAGGCTCCTTTCGCTAATGGTATTCTACTTCTAACACTTTTCTTTCTTCGGAAGTGGTTATTTTACTTCCCAAGTAACAAACTCACTTTCGTCTCCTATTAAATAATTAAATTTTATATTTAATCTCCTGTTAATATTGCCATTTCTACTACATTTCATGATCATTGTTTTTCTTTGTTTTGTGTTTAGCAAGTTTCTCACACCATTCATTAATTTTCCAATATGATCATATAATTTTTGGCACTCAGCAGTATAGAGTCATGTGTTGCAGTCCACAGTGACGTATCCAAGATGGAAGCAATGTGGAGGTGTGACTGTAGCGGAAACGTGAAGACATACAGAGATTCATTAACCAACGGTAAGAGCCACTTGTGTAGCATTTCCAGAAAGAATTACCCTATAATTTATCTGACAGAAAAGGTCATAGAAATATTGCTCAGAGACGGCAAGATAAACACCTTCACACTCTGGGAATGAAATTCAACTTGTATTACAATTGCATAGTCATTCCTGCTGTGTGCTTATTAACAATGGCTGTGGGCTCAGGATGTTGCAGTACTATTAGTATTGTCAGTAACTTGAATATACTTCCCCCGCTCTTTAAAGTTGTATCTTTTCCGTAGCTTCGTATTTACATTTGAAACCGAGCATAGTGGGTGTGTCCTAACCTTCTAGGCTCTCACCCGGGAGGACGCAGGTTAGAATTCCTCCCTCTGGCCATCCAGATTTGGGTTTTCCATAGTTTACACAAATCACTCTACCCGAATGCCATGGCCGAATTTCTCCCAGTTCCTTTCCCGCCTATAACGACCTCGACATCGACGAAGCGTGAGGAAATTTAAAATTGAGCCCATCTTTTTCAAATACAGTATTCTCGTATATCGATGAGGCAGTAGTGTGGTGACGATAGTTCTTTTCATCATGCCAATTAAAACTGCGTCAGGGCTTTAGGTTTTTTACTGGGTGGTGTTATTGCATTCCAAACCAATTCTCGAATGGAACTGCTATTTACTGATTATCGGACAACATGAATTTAAATGCCATACGTATTACTCCATCATGTATAATGGTTTGTCCTGGAACGCTTAATATGATATTGAAGTACCTAAATATTCTGAGATGCCATGGTGTGAAGATATATTGAATGGCTTTGTTAAGTTTCATCATCGATTAGTTTTAAACATTTTGGATGACGTTATACCTTAAATAGATTGAATTATTTCTGTATTCCCTCGAGGCCATAAATTTGTGTCGATTATTGCTTCAGCGGTCAATACTTCGTTTTTGCCTTGAGAGATGAGGTTTTTTCTTTTAGTTTCCATTACTGCTTCTTCTTTTTCGCTTTGGCCACTCTGGAAATTCTTAACTCGGACGAGTTTTCTTATTAGCCCAGTATTTCCTAGTCAGTATACTTTCCTTTATCAAATGACAGAGTTGAATAAATATTTTTTTTATAAAATGAAATTTCGTTTTTGAGACAAGAGTGTTATGGATATAAGCTGATGTGGCATTATGGTAAAAACTATTACAGGCATCGGCGATATCTGTATACCTTAAAGAAGCTTCCGTTCGTCGGAAACAAATTTATGTCTGGGAAATTCCTCTCTGCCACAGATAGCCGTTCGTCGCAAACAAATTTATTTCTTGGAAATTTCTCTCTGCCACAGATAGCACGAAAATAAATCTGATATTTACACTGTGTTAGGATTCGTAGAATTGTTATTCTGCTTATGGAAGTGTACACAAAATTTTCATCGGAAATAAAGTTTGCATCGTTATTGGCAGTGGTTTCGCGGAGGCTGTGGCAGCGTGGAACTGGGCGAGACTCTCGACGCCTGGCGTTACTTTTTTATCCCAGTGGTGATAGAGAAACTGTCAGCGATATTTACGCCTGTGTGGATTCTGACGCAACAACATGTTTGCGATGTTTGGCGAAAGCATGTCACCACCGGAAAAAAATCATACGCAATAAAAACTGTATTTTTAAATTCATTCAGTATTTCAAATGCTATAAATAAATTCATGACACCGTATGTGAATGAGGTCAAAAGTAAACTAAATTAATCACCTGCGTGAAAACAATAACATTGCAGTAAAGAACAGTTTTTGAATGACGCGAGTAGTGCGTAAAGCTGGTAACAATAAATTTCCATGCTGATTAGTACAGTGCGACATTAGAACCTTGAGGAAGTGTGGTAGCCAACAACGTATGGGACCCGCAAAGCCTTATGGGGACTTCAAATCTGGTTCTACAGCACGTAATATCGTGATTTAAATAAAGACGATGTTTAGTGAGGTGGAGTGGCGAGAGGCTGAGAATTCTTTATTATGATTAATTTGGGCAATAGAGTTTCATTATGTGAAATGCTTGACATTTCTATTCAGAATGTATAAAAACGATTTTAATAAACAAGTTCTACAGATGTTATTTGCAGTAATTCTTGTGAACTCAGACGCGTTTCGCCCTTATGGAATGGGACATCATCAGTGACTGTAAATGTACATACATGGCCTATTGTTGTGACTTAGCATTGCTTCTTTTCCTTTTTCTTACCTAGTTTTGTAAAAGTGCAAATAGAGCTATTGTGAACCAACATGTAACTGTTTCTACGAAAATTCATGTGTACTTTGTTAATACTTATTCAAGCATACAGATAATTCAAATTTTTCAACAACAACATGAATGTACATTTAAAGTCACTGATGAAGCTGCTATTCCATATGGGCGACATGCGTCTGAGCGCACGTGAATTAAATAGCAGTTGCTAAGAGACGGTTTTTTCATTTTAAAATCTTTAACAAACAACTGACGAATAATGGCCAATAACCAACTGAAGATTCTACAACCTTTACAGAACGAAGATTGAATTGGTAGTTCACGTAAATAACGACTACGAGATTGAATAGGCTTGAGATTCTTACTGCAGTCTTTACAGGGTATGGTTGGCTCTTGGACGAACATTCATGGTAGTTTTAATCAATATAGTTTATTGGTTATCTTATCCGCGGGCTTATGTGATGATCGTTTGAGCTGCGTATCACCACCATATGCTGCGCAATACTTCTAACTGGAGCGGACTATTAAGTGTTCAGTGGATGTAGTGAAGGCACGAGGGCTCGACCACTGTATACCGCTATCTCCACCTTACGTTATCAGCTGCATGGGACGGCGAATGTTGCTGCAGCCACGAAAATATCTCGCGGTGTCGAAGAGCGCGTCCTCGCTGTAGACAAGGGCTGGTGACATCGTCGTCCGACGCCAAAGCGAAGTCGGTGCTCCCAGAGAGGGAGCAAGGGATTGTCTCCACTTCATTCTTTGCTACCCGATGAAACCTTGACTTTATTCATATTGGTTGTCTTCTATTCCCGCCTACAGAAACTTTATCAAGCTATTTCGTCGTGTTTGTTAACATACGGGAAAGCTTTAACGTGTCTTCTTATCGTAAGATCTTCATTTTTTATCCACATTACTTCCCGTACACATGTGTACCTGGTGTACTCAAGCGTGCTGAAAGGATTATATCACACAAAAAGAGACTACCTATATGGCCGGGTATCTGGAAACAGTTCTCACGTGCAGACAACATTACGGAGGGTACCTCAAGCACATACCATATGAGAAAAATTAACACATTAATAATTAATAAACAGTGGCCTGGAATGAACGATCTCTAGGATTGGGTCATTATAAGCTTGAGATTATAAAGTTGCTAGCCGTCGTACTGTGAACTTTTTAACATAAATAAACGAGGAAGTGACAAAATTTAACGTTATTATTGTAATCTTGATGTGGCATACAAGATAAAACAAAATTTTGAAGAAATGAAGAAAAGATGTATAAATAAAGGTGCCGATGGGAAACCTCTTTTAACTTCAGAAGTTAGACGTAACCGATGGAAGGAATACATTGAAAAACTATATGATGGAGATGACTAGAACAACAGCGTAATGGAAAAGGAAGGCGATGTCAATATTAATGATTTAGGAGATCCTATTTTGAAGACAGGTTTGAATGACCTGAAATCAAATAATGTAGTTGGAATTGATGAGATCCCTGCAGAACTTCTGAAATTCCTGGGAGAAGAAGGAATCCAAAGATTATTCAACCTGATATCAAAAAGTTATGAAACAGGAGAAATTACGACTGATTTTGATAAGAGTATAGTCTTCACACTTCCGAAGAAAGCACAAGCCAACAAATGTGAGAATTATCCCACCATAAATCTAACATCACATGCTTCAAAATTACTGGCCAGAATAATATACAAAAGAATGGAAAGGGCAGTAGAAGAGATAGTAGGTGAAGATCACTTTGGATTTACGAAAAAACGTGGTACAAGGGAAGCAATTATAGGTTTAATATTAATACTTAGGACGAATAATAAAAAAGATAATTTTATGGCGTTTATTGATTTAGAAAAAGCTTTTGATATTGTTAGGTAGAACAAGATGTGCAAAATTTTAAAGATGTCTGTTCTGAAATATCGAGGTAGAAAAATACTTTATCTATATAAGAATCAGTTGGTTGTAATAAAATAGAATCCTGAGAGACATTCTTTAGTTCAAAAGGTTGTAATCTATCCCCATTAATGTTCAAGTTGTATGTAGAGGAAGCAATAAAGGAAGTGAAAGAAAAAATTGAATTTGGCATGAAGTTCAGGGAGAAAAAAATCAATATGCTATGATTTGCTAGTAACATTGTCCTGTTAGCAGAACAGTCTGAGCATATTGCGAAGTTACTGAATGTCATGAACAAAATACTAAAGGAAGATTTTGGACTAAATATAAATCAAAGCAAGACAAAAGTAATGAAATGAAACCAATAATAGTAGATTAAGTATCGAAATAGGATCAAAGGCGATAGAAGATTTAAGTGGAATCTACTACTTCGAAAGTAAAATTATAACTGATGGCCAAGCAGGAATGATGTTAAAAGCAGAATTGCGCTAGAAAAATGTGAATTCAAGAAAAAGAGAAATATTTTGATCTCAAATATTGATCTATGACTTAGAAAGAACATTTTAAAAATCTGTGCGTGTATATGTGGTGTAGCATGAAGAAGAGTACGAAAACCGATAATTTGAAAAAGAAAAATTTGGAAACGAAAGTTTTAGTCGATATCAATTGGCATCTTTATGTTACTTCCTGAAGACATGGGAGAGTTTAACAACTTGAACAAACTTACTTTACATTATTGATATATTTTTTGATCGCCTCTCTATTTAGCTTATTTTAGTTATTTCTTTGTCAACTAGTGTGCTGTTGTTTGTTTTAATTCATGGATTTGAGTGAATAAACCATAAAACAGGTACAACATGATGGTAAAACAAATATTTTATTTGTCCAAGAATTTACACTATGTACTGGATACATTAATAATCTCTACATCTATAACTTAAGATCTGCTTTGGGCCAATCACCTCTTTTAGGTACACTTAACTCTAATTACTTGCTTTCATAACATAAACTTTTTCTTTCTCTACAGTTGTTTCTGTACAATATACCCTTCGTTATGCTTCCGTATAATACGCCCTCATTTATGATGTTAACTGATATTTTTGCCTCATAATGCATAATTCCATGGTATCTCTTCCTATTTTGAGTTGCTTCAAATAACTCCATTTTTCACCTCCAATTTCTGAAACTTCATAATTTCTGAGTTCATGGGTCCACTGCTTACTTCAACAAATTCATGTTTGAAATGTTTCACTTTTATGCTTTTTGGACATTCCAGCGTCAATTTTTCCATAAACTGATGTCCTTAATATGTACAAATTTAGAAAGTTCTAGCTAAGACTCCACAGCTGTACTTGGTATTGAAAGAGTTCTCTTTTTCGGAGACTATTCATGTTTCCTACAACAAATCTCTTTTCAATGCATTCTTACTTCATCAATTTGTTCAAATTTTGCATTCTACTAATAAAATAGCAGCATCTTTTTTAATCTTTACTCCTGTTATTCTACTCTTTTGCTTCGTTATAGTTGTGTTTTTTTTTTATTTAGAACAATTTGATCACTCTGTTAAGTAATTTCTATATGTTTCCTCCGATTAGAAACTTTATTAAACTACATTACAATTTTTAGATTTCGTCCTGTATCTGTGTATGGGAGCAGTTGGAGCTATTTTTTCTCTCCACATATTTCCAGTAGATCTCACAGTTAGTCCTGATTTAACGACCTAGTGCTGACTTTTTTAATCTCTTTCACCGTGCTAATTGCTTCCTTTGCAACCAAAAATCCCTCCAGGATACGGAGCAGTCTCCCCTCTGTATTTCAGCTGGAAAAAATGCACCCAGCCAGCCAGCCCGCCTGAGTCACACCCCATGACGTCACTGGGCGGCCATCAATATTCAATACAGCGGGGGGGGGGGGGGGCGGGGCGTGCTTTGTCGGATTGCGACCGAGCTCAATCACACGCACGCGGAGTTCCCCGGGGTGCCTACCAGTCAGGCGCAGTTAGCATCGGTAAGCAACCAGCTGTCTGGCCGTGTTGCACGCTTTGTGCACATGTACCGTACCGTAACGTACACGCTGCTGAACCACATACACAACGGCCTGAAACACATGCTAACTACTGTGGATTAGCTTACTGCATATCTGAATCTCATCAAGTCGCTTAAATATACGGTCGTAACATTCAGGGATCATCCTGTTATTTGGAAGAAGTAGCTGCAAAAGAGAAGTGTAGACTTTGCATCTTTAGCTCACATTTTGAACAATTGTTACTAATTCAGCACATTTACTGTGATAGCTCGTCGGATCCACTTCAGAAATGTTATGCCGAGAAGAAATTACACTTTTAGATAAAGGTTGCGCATTTATTACTAACAGTACACTGAAGACGAATATGTCAATTTGGTTGGATCGGAAACACACAATTAGTTATTTTCGATTTGATTTATTGAGAAGAACGTCATTTACTGTTACTTTGTTGGGAAGTTTTTCAGCAGCAGACGTATGTGGGACTCCATTAAATTGAGAACAAACTCTAAGTAGTAATGATTACAATCTATTGAAATACTGACGGAAGATTTTCTGAAATTTGTAATTGTGTAAAAAACTAAGTATTGAAAATCTGTCATCGTATTTTGGTTGATGTGAAATTTTTTTACGTGCACTAAGGACTTGAAAAATGAGCTCTAAAATTGATAATGCTTACCATTAAAGATTTACTAAAGGTATTATACCATAAAGGCAATTAACTCTTGCCCATTATACATATTATTTGCAGGTATATCTTAATTTTTAAATATATTTCTATATTTTATATTTATAATTTACGCTGGTATGTTACTTTTATTAATTCAATTTTAATCGCAGTTATTTTGAGTGAAACTTCTTTGGAACCCTTGTCGAAACGCTGTAGAGTAATTCCGTTCAGTTCAGCGTCAATGCCGCTATCAGTCGATTCATATCTATATCCACCGGTTAGTGTGTTTTTAAATCCTTAGAATAGCAACATGAAAACCGTCATTTGTCTGAACCGAAATTACCAAGCATATCGAGAACGACACGTAGAAAGAAATAATAATGAAAAATAGAGATAAAGCTAAACGTAAATAATATAACAATCGTCAGTATTGTAGAAAAATTAGTGCATTCTACTGACCATAAGGTAACTAATTAAATGCTTTGGCGATCTAAATGTCATTCAATAAACAATTTTGCTAAACCCTTGGTATTCCTACAACTAACCTCTCTAAACGATTAAACTTTCCACAGCAAAGGGGTGGTTATGAGAGCAAATCTATGAATGAGTGTCCGTTAATAGAATGTATCAAGACAATATGCAGTTAAGTTTGCAATGAAATATGATAATGAACGAACACGTAGCAGAACTCGGAAGCGACTAGAAACTCTTTCGAGTGTAATTCGTTAAAAGGAAAGTTTGGCAATAAATAATAAAATTGCACAACTAAATTTAAAAAATTGCTGAAAAGCATTCTGATATAAAGGTGTTTCAATTACAAAGTGCGTGTAACAAGAAACCTTAAGCATATACTAGGTTTTTTAAATTTTTTTTTATTAATTAGGCAATTGTTGGTACTGTTATATTCTGGAAAGATGTATGTAAGTCTAATATAAAGCAGTTACAAATACTGTTCAACGAAACGATTAGAATCATAATGCCACATGTGACTTTCAAATATCTTTAGATCAACATTTTCATCAGTGTCAAATTCGGTCCGAAAATTATGTTAGGATTAAAATCTGTTTTAGGTTCTGGTAGACATATGATGGATATCACTCAAAAAATTTGTTGGGGCAGTTTACTGATCTTAACGGTTTTAACTTATTATTTAGCAGCGTTGCTCTCCAGTCACGTCATTTGTAATGCTTAAAAATTTAGTATTGTGAAACTCAAGCAACATGTTCTTTTTTAGTTTCCGCAGTCAGATGTTTCCTTAGTTCCTCCGACTACTGATAGATGGTGTTAACAAACTGTGCTACATATGCAAGTACATGCGATAACATTGTCAAATGAAGGGACTGCGAGTATTTTTGGTTTGTTTTGTGTGTGCGATTCAGACGCTGGAGTGAGGTCCAGCAGTGGCGCTGTTGGTCGCCAGTTTACAACTGACGGAGCCACTTGAGAGTTCCTATTTAAACAGTGGGGGGTGGTGATGACGAGCGGGTGGCGGGGTGAGGGGTGGGGGGTCGTCGCGACGTGGTCCGACGCGCCCGCCCGGAGGCGGCGCTACTCGATCAATATGGCGGCCGGAGCGCGCGCACGGCGCTGTGGATACGAGGCGCCACACAAACAGCGTCTTACTCACGCAGACGAGGCTTCCTACTGGCATACTGACACACATTTTCAGTCTACTTGCGTCGGCTCCCGATATTACGCCTATCAAAATAAAGGCAATAGGTATCGTCACACATAGTGAGGGAGAACCTCTCTTCTTAATTGGATATAGTTCTAGTTACTGGAGTCACATGTACGAACTCGCAGTGTAATGTGATTGGTGTAGCCACTTTTACGTACACGTTTTATATATCCCCTATTCCCGGTTACTCAGTTCAGCGATAAAACTCAGTCGTATTTGTTTTAACAGTCGAGTTCCTCTGCCCTGCAACCTTTTAATAGCTAGGCTACAGAGAGGAGATGGACCAGTATAATGCTCTTATTGGAATTGGGATGTAAATATTGCTTTATCCATCACAGTCACCATTATACTTCCAATACGATCCACAGCCGCAATTATACTTCCAACAGCTTTCACAGCAAAATTTTGCGAGGTTAATACTTACTTCTGCTGTTTGATTGGGCCCGTTATGCACTTTTGAATTTATCAAAAATGTCAAACGTTAGCCGCCTCGCCTTTCTCTAAAAAATAATTAATTCATCAGTCATTGAAAAGAATTCTCCTTCGGTTTGATTTTCTTTTTATTGTACTCTCAATATTTTAAGACTTTCACAAGTTTAAAAAAAAAAACTCAATACAACAATTTCTTAAGCCAGTCTACTAATCGAGTAAAACAAAAACAAAACATCGAAACAGTCAGAGATATTCATTGCATAAATCTTTGTTTTACACGCTAGCCAACTTAAACATGCCATTATATTATTTTATCTATTACTTACGCAAGTTAATTAATTCGGTGGTTGTTATCTCACATATGCCCCCCATTTCGGAGCAGTTAAATCATTATTTAACTAAATGATGATTCGACAAAACGAAATGTTAAATAACAACCACAGTTACATTTACAAAATAGAAAATAAATTACTCACTATATCACATTTTACTCACTTCCTATGAAAAATTCTATTATAATATTTTCATCGAAATAATGTTTAGTTTTTTTTTTTTTTTTTTTCACTTGTCGTATTTCAGGATCAGTTTTAGATATTCTTTGCATTCAATTAATAAAAAAAATTATTAAACTTAAAATTAGACTACCACTTAGTGAGAACTCAATACATACATTATGTTATTAAAAATTGCCTCAATTCAACAAAAAAAATTGAACATGTATCGAAATATCTAATACCATACATGGCCAAATAAGAATATGTGCTGTGTGATCATCAGTCATAATATTAGTGTTCCTTCGCCCCATAAAGCTTTAAATCTATTATATTCCGCAATTCAAATCTCTTTTTTTTTTTTTGATACAGTGTAGACTAACAAATAAGCATTTGGATGAGGTTTATCCTTGACTATGAAAGGCTCCCAATATGTATCAATTTATTTCTTAATTTGGGCATTGATCTCACGATTTTTGGTTGTTTAAACCCACACCAAATCACTGACATTGAATTAGGTCAACCGAATCCTCTGGCCATGACGTTTCTTTCTTTCTTCAGTCGTAGTATATTCCTTCCATCATAGTGTATATTTAATCCTTTCCTCTTCTTTTTTACTTTTCCCTTCAAAATTTCTTCTTCATCTTCTTTAATATCTTCTCTTCGTATCACCAGGCACTTCACTTTTTGATTATTTTCACATTCCTCTGGTTTTTGACGACCACAGGCTCTCTGCTCTTGAAACTCTTCGTCATTTTCTTCATAACTTTCGGTACACTCGCTTGCGCCTTCGCCTTTTAATACATTAAAATTTCCCGCAATCAGATTATTGTCTTCGCATCTCTCTTCACCCTCTCTATGCCATTTCTTCATTTCTGCAGATCCCTGAATTTCGTCTTTTAAATTCTCTTTTTCTTTAGTATAAAAAATGTTTCATCTTTATCTTCCACAGTTTTACAAACATTTTCCTGCAAAAAGTCTTTCATAATCTCATGCTGCGACCATTCAATCATTTCCTTTTTTCTAACATCAGGTGGATATTCTTTCTTTAAATAATTCCAAACTACTCGACGGCGGTCATCCTCGTTTGCGCTTCGCAACAATGTTTTAGTTTCTTTACTTTGATCCTTTTCGTCGAATACGAAACACGTAGGTGCGTCGTCATTAGGTTGTAAACCAGATATATTCATTTCTTTAAAACTACCGATTTCATTATTCCTTTTTATCCCAATTTGCGATAAATCCTCATTCCTATTATCATCATTATAACTCTTTATAAAAAATATTCTTACTCCGTTTTCTTCATTACTTTCATACTCATCTTCGCTGCTTCCATATTCGTATTCTTCATCATCCAACGGTAGCTGACTATCATTCTCTGCAAAATTCTCCTCTGTGAATTTATCTTTCAAAAATTCGCTTTTCGCTTCCGCCCTACCCGTTTCTTCTTCAACTTTTCTTTCACTAGGTTCTTCCTCTCGCACATTGATTTCGGCCATCTCTTTAATCTCTTGGTTATTCCACCCACTTCGTTCATATGTGGAATTGGTTTCGCATCTCTTATCACTAATTAGATGTAGACATTTCCACCATTCTAAGTATCTGGACATGCTGTTTTGCCTGTTGCCCTGGATAGATTCCGCGCTTGCACTTTTATATTTTTAGTATAGGGTGGTCCTTTAACTTCTCCACTCGCTCCCGTGCGGACCTTCACAGTCGCGGACTTGAGTTTTCCGCCCCTCTTCCTTCCTTGATTTCGGTTTTATCTTCTGTTCTCACATACATCACTTGTTTTGGCGGTTGACTGTTGCTGCTTCGTTCCCCCGATGTATAATTATTGTTATTATGCCAGTAGCCCTTACTACTCGCATTGTTGTTAAAATTACGCCCCTCTTCCCTTTCTTGCCTGTGCAATCCTTCTCGTCCACATCCTCCACTTCCTTTCGGTGGCCAAAGATTTGCTTGCTCCCGGTATTGATAGTCCCTTGGATTACCATATCTGTGATCAGATTCTCGATTCCTTTCAAAATTATTTTCATAACTTTCTTGGAATCGGTCGAGTCTTTCCAGCATGTCCAAGAAATCTTCCATCTTATCCCATTGAGTAACCACCAGTTTATCTTGAACTTGCCGCGGCAGCTTTTGTAGTAATATCTCCACTTGTTCTACTTCCCCTACCTTTTGGTCCAGGTGCCGCAATTCCTTTCTCATCTCCTCGCAAAATTTCCTCATACTGCCGTCGCTTCTATAGTATCTCCTACAGTTATAAAAATCACTCCTTACCGTGCGCTGTTTTCTCTGAGACCAATATCTATCTCGGAACATTTTTAGGAATTCGTCATAATTAGTACACCTCTCTGTAACTTCACAACTCCATGAAAAAGCCTCATCTCTTAATTTGCTTTGTACATAGCGGATTTTATTTGTATCCGACCACTCTATTGGCAAGGTTCGGGAATATATCTTTACAAAATCGGCGGGGTGTACTTTTCCGCTTGGTTCAAACACAGTCTCTGGTAAAGTAATCTCACAATCACTTGGTATACGGCTCACCACGGTGTCTTGCCACTTTTCCACTTTTTCCAGTCTTTCATTAATGTGACTCATATTCCCACATATTTGGCCTACTTCCGTCGACAAACCAGTAAGTTGTCTTCCTACATTATCAGCATGTTCCGCTACGCTAAGTATTTTAATCTCACATTGGACTTGGCCTTCTAAAATAGTTTCCATCCTGCGTTCAATATCCTTCTGATGTCCTTCCATTTTCTGGCTTAGTGATCCTTCTATTCTTTCAGCGATAATTTTCTCTTTTTCCTCTATACAGCGGCCTACCAAAACATTAACGTCTCGCTGTACATTTGTTTTTAACTTCAAAAATATCGCTCTCAATCGTCTGTAATCTTTCTTCTGATTCCTTTTCCACCTTCTCAATTCTGTCTGACACCTCCCCATCATCTCTTCTGCCCTCCTTTGACTACGTTCGATTTTTTCATTAATTTCTCCTATGTCTTGTTTCAATTCTTGCCTGAATTTCTCTTGATTTTTCTCAATTCTCTGAATAACTTTTTCTTGGCTCTGATTCATTTCTTGTTTCATTTCTCTGATAGCATTTAATAGCAACCTTAGGTCCGTATTCCCTTCTCGAGCGTACTCAGGTTGATTTGGTTTTGGCAAAACTGCATGTCCTATTGAATTCTGCCCCCCATTAATTTCATTTTCTCCATCAACCAATTCGTCATCCTCATCAATGTTGCTGAGATCATTGTTTGGAAAATAACCGGTAACCCCATCTTTATCCCCATTATTAATAGGACTACTACTGAAATTATTTTGCACCCAATTACTATCTCCCGGACACCCATTTGGTTTTCATATTTCCCATCAAAACCTACGATTCCGGAACTTACCGTTTCCCCCTCTGACATATTACTATTTCTTTCTCCCAACTCACTAACCAATTTTCCACACTTATTTTCCATAATAATTTGACATTTAAAATTTCATAATGCAAGCAAACACAACGGTATTACTACTCTTAGCAGAAATTCTTTAAACCGTAATCGATATTAAAAACTTACAACTCCAATCCACAACAATACAACGCTGTCCACATTCAACTCTGCAACACAATTTTTTAGGAAGACACAGAAAAGTACCAATTAACTTACAACTTTTTATCGTAACAGCTGAAAACATGTATATCACAGAAAAGAGACAACAAAATTCGGCAGCCTTAGATCTGGAAACAAAGCCGACACATATATAATATACAAATGCTTAAAATGCTGATCTATTGCTCTTTTAACTAATTTGGCTGTACATATAAATTCCCCCCTTTTCTTTGTTTTGTTTGTAATAATTCCTTATTAGCTTCTTGCTTCTCGACGGAAATCCACAGACTCTAGACTACTCTACACATGTTAGTACAATTTTTTATATGATAAAATTTTTACCACTAATCGATGGTATTACTTTTCTTTACAATTTCTTAAAATCACAAAATCTAATCCCTTTAGTTACTTTAGTCACACGAAAAAAATTAACTTTGCAACTGTTCTTTAACGAAATATAACTCAACTTGTAAGTTCAACTTTGATTCCACTTTCATAATAATTTACTGAGTGTTCAAAATTTAGTTAATATACTTCCTGTTGGAATCTGATCGTTGACACTGCAGCCCCAAAAACAAAATGAAAACTGGAATTTTCTTACTTGATGCACTTGCCCGTAGTTCAGCTCTCTGCTGCTGCTCAACTGATAACACTGCTTCAGAAGAAACTCCAGACGTTTAAGGTGTTATGTTAATTATCTTAATTAACACCCATAATCCTGGTCCAGGTTCGCCAATTGCGAGGTTAATACTTACTTCTGCTGTTTGATTGGGCCCGTTATGCACTTTTGAATTTATCCAAAAATGTCAAACGTTAGCCGCCTCGCCTTTCTCTAAAAAATAATTAATTCATCAGTCATTGAAAAGAATTCTCCTTCGGTTTGATTTTCTTTTTATTGTACTCTCAATATTTTAAGACTTTCACAAGTTTAACAAAAAAAACTCAATACAACAATTTCTTAAGCCAGTCTACTAATCGAGTAAAACAAAACAATCGAAACAGTCAGAGATATTCATTGCATAAATCTTTGTTTTACACGCTAGCCAACTTAAACATGCCATTATATTATTTTATCTATTACTTACGCAAGTTAATTAATTCGGTGGTTGTTATCTCACAATTTGGAAAGAAAACTATTATTTTCTGATTACTTCCAGTTCCACTGTAGTTCATAACTAAAAACAAAAACTCAAGAACACGTTCCCAAAATTACTGTTTATGAAAAAATTGTCGAGGGTTGTTACTAACTGTATCTATTAATTAGTAGCCATCGCTCGGCAAATCCTTTCACCATGTCTATGCCCAACTCCATTTTTAAAACTCCCTTATAAAAACAATAAGGAACAGAAATAGGAACTGGACTGGTCATGTGTTGAGGAATGAGTGCCTGCTTAAAACTGCTCTGGAGGGGATTGAAGAGGTCGGCGAAGGAAGAAAATGATTGATGACATCATGGTGAATGGGAAATATATCGAGACTAAGAGAATGGTGGAACAGAGGGAGACTTGGAAGGCTGTCACTGTGCATAGACCTGCTGAATAGCAGAAAACCCTTGACGATGATTTGCCTCCTGCTCGTCTTGCTGCTCGTACACTGACGCGCTATATCTGGCTTATTTTTTTTCTTATTTTTTTACTTACGGCTTTACGCCTCGTCGACGGCTAAGGTCATTAGAGGCGGGATGCGACTGGGGACAAGGAACGGGAAGGAATTCGGCCATGGCATTCGCCTGGAGTGGTTTGGGGAAACCATGGAAAACCCAAATCTGGATGTGCTATCGAGGATTCGAACCGGCGTCCTCCCAAATGATATCTGGTTTACAGCCTTTCGGCTACCTAGCAAACATAAAGCTATCAAGACCGTTTTTTGTAACGTAAAAAGTGGAATAAAATAAGTAAAAAATATGTACGAAACTCGTGTAGTATACCTCGTATAAAGTTTAAATGTTAGTAGTGGCATATCAGAAATTAATTGAAAATCATTTGTATAAGTACGAGTGAAAGTATATCATTTTGAATGGAGCCATCATATTTATTTAGTCAAATATTAATAAT
Source organism: Vandiemenella viatica (assembly GCA_031002005.1). Classification (NCBI taxonomy): domain Eukaryota; kingdom Metazoa; phylum Arthropoda; class Insecta; order Orthoptera; family Morabidae; genus Vandiemenella; species Vandiemenella viatica. Next base: position 158,784,226 of record CM061920.1, read on the forward strand.
ATTTCGGTTACTTTTAAACGAGAAGAAGTAATATAAAATATTAAGAGTTGAGAAGACGTTTTCGCGTTTAAAAGAGTTTCTGATGGCTGATAGAAGAACAGTGTCAAAAGCAGATTAGCACTAGCTAACAGAGTCTTTAAGACAAAAATTAAACTTTTAATACAAATGTTGATTAAGTTACCGAAAAGAACTTTCTAAAACTGTATGTATCGAACTAACCATTTTAGTGAAGGCTGGACTTAGCGAAAACCAGAAGCAATAAAAAATGCATTATCTGAAATGTGATACAGAAGAATGCTGAAAATTAGGTGGACGGATAAGGTACGAAATGAACGTATTCTGGAAATGATGGCGTGTACAGAAGTTTACAGTAAACAGAACCAAGATGGTGGGTCACATTTTAAGATATATAGTATTAACTATTTTGTATGTGGAGGGAAACGTTGAAGGAATGAACTGCAGAGGAAGACAAATAAGAGGGTAACTGAAAATGCGAAGAGACTTGCGGATAGCATCAAGTTAGTTGATAGACTGATGAAATCAATAAAAGTAGCAAGATAAATGTATTTATGCTGGAAAAAAATCGTGAGTCTTCGCCTTGAGGTGTAAGGAGTCCTATCAGAAATTTCACATGAGTGTCGTTCATCTAGAGCGAGCCGTAAGTAGAGTGAAGTAATTAGATTGTCCAGCAGTCTCGGCCGTGTGTTGCGATCGGCTGACGTACGTGCTGCGGGGCAGTTAGCAGGAGACGAACAACAGGCGCTGGTGGGCGCATTAAGTATGTATCGGGCGGCAGCAGCCGGCCAGGTTAATGAAGAGCCCGCCCGTGAGGCGAGCTGCCACAGACCCACTACACCACCGGTCACAAGTAAGGAAGAGGAACAGGGACGATGAATGCTTAGCAGCAATCGTGCAATGGAAGAACAGAATGCTGCAAACAACAAAAAGCGTAGCCACGGCCATGTAGAAAAATTCGGCATCAATACAGAAAAACGAACAAAGTGATCAAAAGGTTTTCAGTCGCATATATATATATATATGCGTTTTTCCGTGTTTCGATGCCGCGGCAATCCTCATGTTTGACAAGCGGTATATATACACGCATATATAACCTACATAGTTTTGGTGTTGATCATCTGCTCTCAAAACTTGTACCTCTATTATGGTACACCCTGTATACTTATGTAATAATTATTTTTGGTGTTCAGAAAACCTTAAAAGTTGATATGTGTTATAACAAAATACGCGTTTCGAATTCAGTTCTTTGAGAGGTGAGAAATATAAACAGAGAAATCTAAGTAATACACTTTGGTTACTTAAACAACATACACTGAACGAAATAGATGAACAATGTTTGTATGATTCACAAGGAAATTTGAGCAGTACATTGTCAAAGTCGGAGATTTATTCTTGATTTATCGAAAAAAACAGCAATTGAAAAGAATACCGACTACTGATTGCCGCTGGAACCATACTCGTGAAGGGTGTTCTGTCTGTTCTCCCTCCAGTATATTTCTTTTCCAGCCCCCTCTCCTTATTATACATAAAAGATAAACTTAAAAATATATGTAGAGGCACATCGGCTAATGATAGTTCATACCCGATTGGTTTATACGAAGATTTATTGTTCTCACATCTATTTTAGAAATGAAAATCAACTGCGTGAAATGAAGCAAATTTTAATTTTCCATTAGTTTAATAAACAGGAGTTATTACAGTGAAAAAGCGTTATTAAACTTCCTGCCGGGCACGGGACGAAATGCTTTAGTCAGCTAAAAAATGTGATGCAATCGCTCAATGTCAATTCAATTTCATTTTGCATCTATTGTCACTGTACTATTGTATGAAACAAACATACTTCTCCAGACTTTGTTTAAGCAAACATTATGCAGAATGTGTGATAAACTTGCAGCAATCTTGAGCTTTTATTTAATTTGTGTCACAAATACAATAATCAAAGTTTTTTTTGCGACTGTTAATTTTGAAAACATATTGGTAACAATAAAACAGCGTTAATAAACTCCTCTCCGGATTCCAGCCATGTATAAATGTTCACGCGGCTGGAGCCAGTGATATTTACAACGCCGTGAAAAGCTACGTTGATAACGCAACGCTGCTGCGGATATGAAGGGGAACCATATTTTATTTTTGAGACCGTCTCGAGCATAGAAACTTTACGATTTGTTACAGCAGTTGGTACCGAAATCTCCCTTTGTATACATCAGAATATAAAGGAAGTGTTTTTTTTAAAAAAAAAAATGAAAACTTCGCTCTTCTACATTTATTTGCGATTAAAAAAGGTTAATATTTCAGTGAATTATTTTTTTTTTTTACTTTTTGCCACCGAACTCTCAGCTAGTAAAACATCTTAATCAATTACTGTTAAGTTAGTTTTCCTTACTGTAATAAGGAGCAGATTTTGTTCAGTACTGCATTTATTAAACGTAGATCTTCAGATCTTCGTTGCTTCCAGGATGCGGTAAGGAAATGCTACAAACGCGACTCCGTCTTTGGTAGTGAAGCCCTGTCCTCGGCAGACACCGATGAATGCCGCTTCAAGCTGACAGCATCAGAATTTCATTAATGCGATGTGAGAGTCCAATTGGGACCCTGAAGTTTGCTAATTAACGTCGGTGTGCAGCGACATCGAACGTGCCACAACAACAGTAGCTGCCTCTCTGTTGTCTGCTGTGTGCCGTCTTGTAACACTAGCAGGCGTATCACAACGTAAAACTGTTCCGCTGCATGCACCTGGTAATTACATTGCGTGGGAGAAGCTGCGTCACTGAATCGGTTTCTGCTTTAGTTTTCATCCCGTCCATCTATCCCTGTAGCTCCAGTTTAAAAGTTCCATACTTAAAGAGTAACGGCTACGTCTTCCCTGTCTGTCAAAGGTCGTAAAATACATAGGCTACTAGTTAATACTTCAAATCTGCACATATATTTTTTGTGCACCCAAAATCTAGTATCGTATTTAAAATTTAGTTAAGTTCTATACTATGGTTCCACTGATGTAACGGGGGAAGAAATAAAAATTTCCTACCTCAGCATATTGGACATAGAAAAAGCTTATAACTTAAGTCAAGGAAAAATATATTTTTACAATATTTTTTCTCTGGAAAATAAAGACTTTAGGGCCCGTAAAAGTAGTCGCCTGTACACTATGTTTGTTACCATTTAGGTTTTTCGTTGCCGTGACAGTTCACATAGGAAGAGCAGAATTTCAACTACCTATTCATTTTCCTAACATTTACAATCACTGCTGTTATGTTCCATTTTCCCTCCAGAAACATTTATAGATGAAGAACTAAACACGGGTGGGCGCAGTCATGACAAAAATCTGCGGATGCCGATAAAAGGGATTGGATTTCCAGGTATGTCTGGACACTCGAGACTCAGCTGAACTAAGAGTTTACGATAGTGGCCACAAACATTCGTATACAATTGACTCTTGAAACAACACATTCTCTCAAAAATGGAGGAAGTACATTCAGAAAGGCGACCTATCATAGAGGTTTTCTGCAAAAGTCAGGGAGGGACAGACATTTTAAATCAGTGCTAGGTGTTATTTAGCTGGTTACGAACGTGGAACAATTCATGCGTCACTGTCTTTTCAATGTGTGTGTGCTTAGAAAGCTACTTTAAAACACGTTTCTTAGGAAACGAATTTGTGTGCAGTGCGAAGATTTTATTTCGTAGGTAAGAGAGTTAAGGATTGGAATAAGTTACCAGGAGAATTGATGAATAATTGATCAAACACGACTAAAAAATTTGAAGTTGAAATTTGTAGAGGGAAAAATTCTGTAGGTACAGGAAAGGGAGCGAAAGAGTATGTAGGTAAACTGCCACCGAACCGTGCGCTCCATTGCAATTAAATTAAATTATTTATGGACTCAAAGTAATGCTATCAAAAGGGGTGCGTGCTTTCATCTAATCACCGATGTGATTCCTGTAAGCGGTGACAATGTTTATTCTCTGTTACATAGCTGGTTTGACCGAGCAATCACGGGATTCTGCAAGTTCGACGGCTTCGTGGAACCCCAGACGAATCCAGCCGAAGACATTCAGATGCAGAGCAGCTAGCTGGAGTATGTAGAGAGGTTGTCTGTGGGATGATATATAGACTCCTACGATTTTGTTTTGTAGAAGTATAAATTTTTAATAAAATTACTCATTTGTTTATTTTACGAAAACTATAACCTTCAGCTCGCATTTCCTACAATCTTTAGGAGGGTATATATCAATGTAAATTTTGGAAGAGTTTTCGGATCTTTACTTTCAGTCGTATAAAGGGTTTTTTTTTTTCAAAAAGCGTAAAAATCATAGGATGGATAGAAAAAAAAAAACCAAGCATTTTGAGAGTAAACTGGATTAGCAACTTATATTTGACACCCAGGAAAATGATCTACACCTTACACCATTAAGTTTTTTTTTTCAAATTTTATGCTATAATCGTGGGCAATTACGAATTTCTAACTAAAAGGATCGAGAATTTATGAGGATGTGACTTGCGGACAGACAGAAGGATTTTATCTTCCATAAACCCAAAATAATAGTGTGTCTGAGGTCCCACTTCATCAAATAGTAATAATAGGCATAATAATAATAATAGTAATAATTTTACGACTTTTGCAATATATAATAGTATTTTTTAATACAAGGCCATACAGTGTAGTAGTATGTTTAAAAACTGGGTAAATTTAAGTTTTTATAGTATGTTTTGTTATGTTGAAGTTGGCAGGCTGTAATTGTATTGTTTTGTTTTAACCAAAAAGAGATATATGGATATATGAAGAATGGTGGTGAGATTAATGTATGTATCAAAGCGCCGATGTTTGTATTTGACTTCATGAATACGAGAAATGTAATTATTTGAGTTGATTAAGATGTGTTAATAAATAGTAGTTGTTATAAAACAACAAACACTTCGATTTTATTGAGAAGAGTATATAATTAAATTTAATCTGCGAGGTGATAGCCAAAAAAACGTATGAGACGATATCCTGGGGCCATGAATTTATCGTCCTGAACGTGCTATCAATTATACAGGGTCCGGCAATAAAACCTCCCGCATTTCACGTAGCCGGCGTGCGGGTTGTAGTGAGGATACTGATGTGGAGTGTGTTTTGTTTTAAAGAGGTGTACCTGCCATTTTCAGTGTGCGCCATGGCGTGGCTTGGTGAGCATCGTGCGTTTGTTGTGGACGAATTTATTCGTAACAGTTGTTCTGAGATTTTCGGATCGAATCCGAACTTGGCCTACATGATCGTGTCCCGGATAGAAAAACTATTCAACTGTGGGTGTCAAACTTTAGAAAGACAGGTTCAGCACTAAAAAAGAACCTACG